>CM033469.1:187514567-187736453 GCA_019447015.1 Hymenochirus boettgeri | reverse complement strand
AAAAGTGTGAGGTGTTTGCAGTAGTCTTCTTTACTGCGATATCCGTAATTACACTTTCTATTGCACTGACTCATAAAAATCAACAAGCCACTAGTTTTAGTTTTGTTTCTGTGCAATTAGACTAATGAAAGGAAATAGCAGTGGTTGTGTGTTTCTATATTGAGCACATTTAAAGACTGTGCAATTTGACTAGTCAATAGCATCAACTTGAAATACACTCTGTATGATGGTGGTTCTAAATGCCCATATAGCCCTTTTGGCTGTTTAGCTGCACAAATGGAAAAACCTTTATCTGATTTTTTTACTCCAAGAAATAGTTATGCATAGTATATTGATTATTTACATCCTTTTTTATGGTAACACACATTTTGATACAGACAGCCGCCAGATTGTAACATGTGACTGCACGTCGGTACCCAACGAGGCAAAGGAGCATTTTTTTAAAAAGCAGGGATCCTAGTAAAGACAGGGGATGAGGGGAAGATAGTGGGATTAACCAGGATATTTAAAAATAAAACTTGCTCTCAGGTATGGTTGTACAATTAAAGATTGTCCCTTATATTTATAGTGAGTATCTCTTTAAGTGTGCATTAGCAGACTGTACGTTTAGTAACTGGGAAAGCATCTCAACAGAAACAATGGCCCACTATGATTTTCCCCAGCATCCCAATTGGGCAGTATATTGGGATATAGGGTACTGGTAAATATTCTGGTGGATAACTAGAATAGGATGGAGGGATAATGAAATGGATCTTTTTGTTTTGTTGGGAAGCCATTTTTGTCAAAGCATATTGGCATTACTTCCTAATTGTTATACCTTTAATTTAGAACCATTGTAGTACTTTACATACCTGTAAAACACTGCATGCATACTTTAAGCTGAGTACACACCTTTCAACCCCTTGACCCATCCGAGCATTCGACTCTTTCGGCCAGTTGGCCAGGACGAAAGACTGACAGTCACGGCAAAAGTAGCCACGTCCGACAGTTTGCCACGACCAAGCGTGTGGTCCATAGATTAAATAACTGCAGTCACTGCATTCCTAAAAAGCTCTTTAACAACTTGCTTTGTATACACTGTGTGCAGCCTTGAATATTTTCTACTGAAAAATGTTCATGTCCTTTTACTGTATTGTAAAGAAATCATTTAGAAAGTAACACAACCTCTGTCCACCTATGGACAATAATAGCTGCACAGCTGCACTTAAGCTACATTTAATGGAACAGCAAGTAGATTAAGTTAATGTCAACATACTCAACTTGTTTTAATATTTTAACCTTTACACCAAATTATCATTACATTGTCCAACACAATCCATTAGTCATTCTCCACTCCTGGGAGAGTGGCAGACATATGGCAGATATGGGCACATAGTAAAAAAATAATAGATGTTAACCTTTGTGGGGCCCCTTAACAAATCAACATATTATAGCAGTCCAGAAGGATTATACATAAAAAAACAGTTTTCGACAGGCTTCTGTAATGATTGCACCTCTTATTGCATATGTTGCTGCATGTTTAATAAAACGCATGACTGCGTACCGGATTGTAGGAACCCTCATCTGACACAGCCCTATCCGTCTTTAAAAATATAATTATAATCAGTGGGAGATTCTTTTTACAATATATTCATTTTTTGTTTTCATTCCATAGGCCCATATAAACTATAATTTCAATAAAACATTTATCATACACTTTAAATATAATAATTTAAATCATGTTTTAACATTTAAACCACTACAATTTGGACAGTAGCCAGGTTGTTACTCAGTCACCAAGCAACAAGCTAGCTGTTTTAAAGCATAATGCATTGAAATGATTATGACATCAAAGGAAATAATGTGTACCTGTGTATTAAACGTTATTTCTTCTTAATTCTATTAAAATATGGATTAGCATTTTTTATACAAATTAAAAAGGTGCTTTATGTGAAGTTGGATCCAAAACAATGGTTTGTTAAACATATTGGCTACATATTACACTGCACATTCCCTGCACAGAGGTCATAGAAAATATCTATATACTTCCCAACTCTGCAGCAGAACCTCCAGTGGCTATTTTGAGAAACTACAGATCGCTCGAATAGTGTAAAAATTCTTGTTCTATGACCCCCACAGTAAAGAAACTAATACATATGAAAAAAAATCAAATTAGTGAAAACCCAATACTCACAGTTCAGGATGTTTATAGAATATTGGTTCATACACTAGTATACACTAAGGATAAAAAATGCAAAAAAAATCCCAACATGTTGGGTATAGTACTTATCCTAATTTAGTACTTTCTTCTTTTCATATCTGTTAATTAGTTTAGCACTAAAGGTTCCCTGACCAAATGCAGTGCCAAACCTTCAGGAACAGGATTCCTCATCCATGCCCTCCGGGTCCCCCAATGCAAGTAACTCAGCTAAGTGATCCCACCTGAAGCGGCAGCCACCTTAGCGCTCTAAAAGATGTCCAACACCTGTTTCACTAACTTGAATGTGAGCTTTGTCAGGGCTTACATCTATTTTCCCTTCCTGTCCTTAAAGGGTATGCACATTCAAAAAAATGCCTCATCCTAATTTATAATTCTATACATATAAGTCGCAATTACTGAGGTATGTGTGTATTGCTGCATTCTTCAATCCAGTACTTGTTTTGCTTGGGTTCAATATCCTCCATCTCTTAACTGACTCCTCCTTTCCTCAGACCTGACTTTATTTAAACTGAGCATGCTCGGCTATCAACTAGCACTGAGAGATGGTATTCCCCTACTGTCACCAATCCAGTTATCTTGAAAATTCTGTCCATCATCTTTGACAGATGAGAGTAAACACAGTCACAATCGTTCTTTACTATATAAAGTAAAGGGAGAACCTTAGTATAGGAAGCCGACCAATAAGAGTTGATACTTTATTCTTGATCAAGAAGTCTCCGATCCCTACAGATCACCCTTTCACAGGAAGCAACAAAATCGTAGATCCGTGTTCCAAATCCAGCCTCATATTATTAAAGGGTAAATTGATTTTTCTGTGGACTTTACATTTATAAATCCCTTTTTTCAAAATATCAATTGCTAAAATTTGTGAATATACACAGCACTCAATATAAAACATAATACGCCTTAAAAAAAACATGAGCTTTCATAAAATAAATGTTAATAGTTAATTATTGAATCAATTAAATCAATTATTGAATATCCAAACAATTCTATCTTTAATTTCAATTTTCTTGCCTCAAACAAGTGTACAGCAGAGGTATGTCACGTATTAGGCAACTTGTCCGTTTGTGCAGTTGGAGATGGTTTTTGACTCATTTGAACATTCAAAGCACTGATGCATCGCTAATTAGCAAGCAGTTTATATGTATACTTCATATGTTTCTTTTCAACCTTGTGGTCTACAGCCTAACTAGTTATTTTAAGCTATGCAGCATGTGTATAAGTAGCTAAAAGGAAAAACAGGAACTTCTTAAAGCAGTGGTGGCTAACCTATGGCACGCGTGCCAGAGGTGGCACTCAGAGCCCTTTCTGTGGGCACTCATGCACAGCAGAATTCACCAGAGTTTGTTACCAGAAAGGAGGGAGACATGGCCTTTCTGGTAACAAGAGAGATCAAAACAAGGATAGATTCACTCTAGCACACCAAGGCTGGTAATTGCCAATAATCAGTAGATGCAAGCCTCAAAACCCCGCTACCCTGGGGTTGATCCAACCTCAAATCAAAGTGAGAGGAGCATACTACATCAGTGTATCAAAATGTATTATGCAAACATTCGATGTTAATCTATAACCAATTCTACCTACTGTATCTGTCTTTTTTGTCTATCTCTTTTTAGTTGTTTTTTCTGCAATAAAATCTAAGTATTCATATCAAAGCCCCGGAGACGCACAACAGTATAGCATGGCGCGGCCGCCTCGTGTGCGTGTGTTACGTCGCAAGCGACGTGATGTCAGCTTGTGCATGGACGCGTGTGTGTGTGACATCAGCGCGCTGCGCCATGCTGTACCATCGCTCACGCCCGGAGCACACAAACAGTGCTTTTCTTGACCACCAAAAGAAGGAGAACAATCGAATCACGGAGGGCGGAGCTAAGTAGACATAAAAGTAGATCCAAGGGGGGGAGGGATGATTAGTTTAAGCTGCTGCTTCAAAAGACACTTTAAGTGTACTTATCCTTTAATTTTGCTAATTGCTATTTCTTTTTCTCCATACTCTTCTTATCTGTGAATTTACAGAAATGTTTCACCCATTTACTTCAATGGACATGTAATTAAAGCCAATCTGTTAATTAGTTCACCTGTGTCTCAGATATAATCAAGAAAGATTATCTCACTCTTGATTAGGTAAAGGTGATTGGAGGGTACTCTGACTTAAGGCTCGTACACAGGCACGATGTGTGTCCCGAGCAGACAATGCACAGCACATCGTTTAGATTTTTGTGGAATGTTAAAGGGATAAATTATGTCAGAATGAATATCAAACATGCTTCAATATATTATATGTTGTGCAGAAACATAACCTACAAAAGTTGCTCTTTAAAATGTATATTTAGGGCCAGGCACCACTAGACTGTTTTGCTGTGCACTGTGCGCTGTGTTAGCGCATCGCATGTGCTGTGATAGGGTTACATCAAAGGAATTGTAGCACATGCACAGGGTAGTGCACACGAATCTCGTGACATTGCGATTGCACTGTGACACGCGATTGGTGTGTGCTGCTTAGTGCCCTATAGAAACAACAAATAATGTCAACCTGATCTTAGTGCAGCTCTGTGCAATGCATTTCTCATCAGTCTTCAAAGGGCTAGGTCCCATTATGTGTGTTAAATTGTGTTTTGCATGCAAGTTTAGATTCGCAATGTAGATGAAGATATAGTGGAAATCGCGAGAATCAGTTCCCACTATCCACAGGCGTGCATGACTTTTGGTCCATGGGTAGTCGATTCGCACTCAAACAATAGTCTTTGAGTACACAAAAAAAAAAAGTGGACACACATGTTTTAGCGTTTCCTCCCAGAGAGACGTTATTTCCTGTGGTGTACTCCTTTTTCCTTCCAGGGTGAAGTTTTGGTGCAGTAAGGAGCATGGAGGAGAGCAGAGAGGGGGGGGGGGTACTTTTGTTTTTATGGGTGAGTAGGATCAGGTGTGTGGTAGAGGGTCTCTGCTTGTGGGTCTGTGGTTTGTGGGGACTGCAGTTGGAGCAGTGGAGTAATAAAATTCAAATATGATTGGCTAATGTGTGATCATATGATTGCAAGCATTGAAATCTTAACCAATCACAACTGCATTTGCTCCTTCAGCAAACCTATATAAAGAGGTGCAAACCCCGCAGAGCTCAGAAGTCATCACAGTGATGGCAGAAGATAAAAGAGGCCGGCAACACCGGCAATGCTGGTGTTGCCGGATGGAAGAACGAAGACATGCCCCCAAGGGCTCTTCTAAGAGCCAACAGGTGTCCTGGTTTCGTGCTTCCAGGACCCCCAAAAAAGTGCCGCAAGGGCACTTCTAAGTGCCAGGGAGGGGGGTCCCAGTTTAAACTGCAGGACCCCTTAAGCCACGAGGACACTTGTCAGTGCCACAAGGACCCTTCCAAGGGCCACAAGGGCACTTAAAAATGCCAGGGAGGGTGGTCTCGGCTCAAGCTGCAGGACCCCTTAAGCCCCAAAAGGCACTTATCAATGCCACAAGGGCCACGAGGGCACTTCTAAAAGCCAGGTAGGAGGGTCTTGGTTCGAGCTGTGTGACCCCTTTGGCCCCAAAGGGCCCTTGTAAGAGTCAGAATGGTCCTTCTAAGGACACAGGAGGGGGTCCCATGTTGAGCCGGGGGACCCCCGAACGTCCGGCCGTGAGATTGTCAGCCGTTCGGCAATCATCGAACGGATGATTTTAAGAATCCTGGACTTTCGCAGGTTTTCAAAATCATCCTTATGAGGTATCTGTTGTAAGCCAGTCGGATGACTAGCGAAACGTCTTCAAGAACTACATTTCAAGTCCAGTTGATCTAATTGAATACAACAGATATACCATGACCTGGATGAATGAGAACCTTCACAAGCATCCTTATGAGGCTTACCGAACGTTCGGAAATCCTTGTATGTTCAATTGAACATTCGAGGATTGCCAAAAATGGCCAATGGAAACCAGAAGTAGCACAAGTGTGTGCTACATCCTTTTTTTGCAGTTCTACCCACAGTGACATGTTCCCCAGACCATCTGGGGACCATTCTGGGTCACCAAGGCATTGACAATAAGTTACCATCACTGTATTTCGGAAAGTTTAGCCAAATTTTTCAAACTATTTTCCCCCCATTGACTTCAATGGGTCCATTTCTGAACTTCCGGATTTTCGAACTTTTACTGAAGTCCAGTAACAAAACGAACTTTAGTAAGTTCGGCCATCTCTAGTTATGATACGTATGAAAATAATAACCAGGGAGGCAGATAGAAAACTGTGGGAGGTGGGTGGCGGGTGGGAGCGCGACTTCACATAGGGGTGGGGTTTGTGTATCACATGGGTATTTTAGCACACTGTTTAAAAGGGCAAATTGTCTTGAGAACGGTCCGTGACCGGACCGAAATGCGTAGACGGCTTGAATAAAAATTTGTATCTTCACAAACCCCAGGAGTGCTCCTTCTCTCTATCTTCACATGTATTTTATCTAAGGAAGCACCTGCATATTTAGCGAGTGCCGCTCGCATCCTGCTCGTCTATATATATATATTATTAAAGAAATGCGGAGCACTCTGCTGGATTTAAAAAAACAAACAAACAATCGTTTTAATGTAGTCACATCACATCAAGCAGAGTGCTTCGCATTTCTTTAATAAGTATTTACCCATTCTGGAGTAAGCACCCTGGTTGTTGAATATTGAAGTGGAGTGCAATCAACCCCGTTTGTATCTTTCAGTTATATATATATGGTATATGGTATATGGTACACCTCTTACATCATATCCAGTTTGCCCAAATTTGTTAAATGGTTAATAGGTAGCTAGTACACTATGCCCTGACATTGGATATTAGTGTCCTGAGGTGTCTACTTACCCTATGGCCTCTGTCAAGTGCCATCACTATCCCAGCATTGATGTTGGCTCCTACATGTACTTACCTAGCATTTTCCTCTCCTGTATGGTAGTCCAGCCTTATGCTTTCGTTTTGTTTTCGGATCAGCCGATCGTTTAATAATTACGCAGAGCATAAAATATGCATTATTGTAGTATAGTATATATAGTTGAAATATAGTAGTATTCCTTGTAAGTTATTTATCCTATTATGATTGCTTGTTTTTAAAGTTTTATACTAGATATGCACTGGTCACTTTACGCACTATTACACTTTAACTTCATGAGGAGCTGTCTCTGACGTGTCAAATTATCCTCGGGTTTCTCAGCTCTCATAGGGTTAAGACACACCCCTTTGCTTCGTGGTGTTCTTTGCATCGCCTTGACTAATCCTGTCAGCTGTGGGCTTCTACTGTAGAAGACCAACGAAGAGCAGATATACACAGCACACAATTGGATATAAATAGTGTATATACACACCCTTTATTAAGGCAGTACCCAGGGTATAGACAGTGATAGCAATATTAAAACATTAAAAACACATATATACAAGACCATCCATAGTGTGGAAAATTGTTGTAAGTACAACCCTTACTAAACCTAAAGGTCCCCTCTAAAATCCTAAATCCAGTCACCAACTTATCTGTCCAGTCGGCAGTTTAGTCAGGGTAACACCATGGGGATACACATCAATGCTGTATGCTCAGGTAAGTAGGTTCCACATTGGGGAAAAGCAGCCATAGGAAACGCTATACGCTTTACGCCCCCACATGAGGCTTTCTCAATAGCGTGCAGTCATTAGGCATGCCGGCATCTATAAAGAAAATCAAGTCCTGCGAGAACGGGATTATGTGATGACGTCATCACATCCTGGAAGTCCATTGCTCAATCCCCTTACATACGTAGGCGGGGCTTACGAGCGTGTCACTAACTAAACATAGCTAGCTCCACCCCACGTCTAGGTATTGGACTACAATACCCATAATGCCCTATGAGTTCAATGGAATAACAGAAAATATCGGGAACAACTAGAAATCCTATAAAAATATAAGCAAAAGATGCCTGGCTTGTGCCCATTGGCCTAAACAATGTACACAATTACAAATATCCAATAATATCTCTTAAACCAACAAAAGTGCAAGGAGACCAATATATACAGGATAAATAAGCATATCTACACCAAATGAGTCGTTGAGTGAGTTATAAGGTAAGTATTAATCATGCAAGGTTATCAACAAATGTGAAAACATACATATTGGTATTAAATATACAAAAACATCTCAAAAAGTTCATATTGCAATCTAGAAGTCTATATATGTTGGGGGCCCCCAACTGGTAGAACTCTATATATGTGGACGTCATAATGCCCATAAAAATCTTCATATCCCAGGCGATTAGGTATGTATCAATATGCCATAGTATATTAAGGACATAGACTGTAGTGAGCATTTAGAGATCAGGTATCCTTTTGAAATAAACAATGATGTCAAAATGAAATATTGAATTGTAATCCTTGAGAAGGTCCCATGTAAGCAGTACTGCTGCATAAATAGATCCAGTTGTGGATAAGCTGCCAATGCATTATTTGTCAAAAGAGGTGAAAGATGAGGTACATTCAGTAGTATGTCAGCGCAGAATATAGCAGATTTCAAAAAATGACTTGATCTCCAACGAAATGTAGTGTGAAGGACCATAGTCTGAACGATGACAATCAGAGTTCTGTTCCACCAATTTCAAGGCTGCTATTTTCTTATCTTGGAAAATGGGAGAAAGCAGGTACATAGTTATTGTTGTCACACAATTGTTCATAGAAAGGGGGTGAAATCAAGGGCCTCATTCAAACCCCTAGGGAACAAAGTCTTTAGTTGGTAAATCCACCTGCTTTCACACCGAAGTAGCATATTATTAATATCACCCCTTCTCAGGGTGATGGCTACTTTATGCAAGCCACTGATCTTTAAATCTTTATAGCAACCCCCATGGTGTACCAAGAAGTGCTCTGCTATGGTGGTCAATGTCTTTCCTTCTGTCTTATGTCTCCCTGCCACTCTAATATCCGACAAGTGTTTTGATAATCTCTGCTTCAATTTACGAGATGTCTTGCCTACATATAATAGGTTGCAGGGACTTTGTATCAAATATACCAAACATTTACTCCTACAGTTAAAGTAATGAGTGATAGGAAAAGTGTCCCTACCTTCTGAATCCTTCACTGCAACTCTTTTATACATATATGTGCAAAAAACACAATCACCACACGGAAATGTACCTTTAAATTTTTGGCCTGTTGTGTGTAGTTCCTTGGGTCGTCTGTAATGGCTCCTGGTAAGCATATCAGCTATGTTCCTACTCCACCGAGCTGTAAGGGATGGAGTGTCTAAAATGAAACGACCAACATTATCGTCATTCTTAAGTATGTGCCATGACTTGTTCAGTATTTGCCTCAATGAATTCCATTCCTGACCAAAAGAGGTTATATACCTAACTAGGCCATCATGCTCTTTTGTCTTTTTTATGTAAAAGATCTAATTGTGTGAGTTTGGCTATCACTGCCTTTTCTCTTTCGAGTAAGCCTCTAGGATAACCCCTGGCAACAAACCTCTCTGTAAGCTCCCTCGAAGCTTCATAATAATCTGAGTTGTTAGTGCAATTTCTCCTCACCCAGAGATATTGTCCCCTAGGTATCGACTTCTTGAGGAGTACTGGGTGTGCACTTTCAAAATGCAACAGAGAGTTCGTCGCCGTGGGTTTCCTGAACAGTGCCGTAACCAATTTACCAGCCTGTTTTTAAATTACCACATCCAAAAATTCCACCTGATTATATGAGATAGTTTTAGTGAGGAGAATATTGAATGGATTAGTGTTAAGGATGTTAATAAACTCATCAAGCATATTTCTAGATCCACTCCAAACAAATATAATGTCATCAATCAATCTATACCAAATGTCAACACATGTAGTGAAGCACAGCAATTCCTCAGAGAAGACGTGCTCCCTCTCCCACCAACCCAAAAATAGGTTGGCGTAAGAGGGAGCACATCTGGCACCCATCGCCGTGCCTCTTTCCTGCACGTAATATTTACCATCAAAAACAAAATAGTTGTGCGTTAACACAAACTGAAGAAGTTTCAGCATGAACCGATGTCTCCCTGAAAATTCGGTCTTTTCCATGTCAAGGAAGTATTTGACTGCCTCCAACCCCGTATGGTGCTCAATGTTGGTATACGGGGACTCCACGTCACAAGTGACCAAAAAGGAATCCTCTGGGATTAAAATCCCATGTAATTAGTAATGAGGTCCGTGGTATCCCTTATATATGAGTCCAAAGCAACCATATGGGGCTGGAGGTGGCCATCAATGAAGACACATGGGTTCTCACTCAAACTCTCAATACCTGACACTATAGGTCTGCCTGGTGGCTTAAGCATGTTCTTATGTACCTTCGGCAGAAGGTAAAGTGTAGGAACCACAGGATGTTCGGTCTTAAGAAATGCTGCCTCCTTTGATGAGATCACCATATCCTCCAAAGCTCTGTCAATCAAATATAAAAGTCTCTTCTGAAAAGTTTCTGTAGGGTCAGAGGGTACAAGTTTATAATGGACAGATAAGTTGGTGACTGGATTTAGGATTTTAGAGGGGACCTTTAGGTTTAGTAAGGGTTGTACTTACAACAATTTTCCACACTATGGATGGTCTTGTATATATGTGTTTTTAATGTTTTAATATTGCTATCACTGTCTATACCCTGGGAACTGCCTTAATAAAGGGTGTGTATATACACTATTTATATTCAATTGTGTGCTGTGTATATCTGCTCTTTGTTGGTCTTCTGATATTATATTAATTATACACATGCACCTATGCCCATGGTGGCCAATTTAATGCCCTGTAGCCTGTCTTTCTTGTTTTCAATATGGCTTCTACCGTAGAGACACACACCCTGACACGCCTACCTGATATACTCTTGTTTCTATTGGTTGTTTCCACATTGACATCACTGAGACACGCCCATTCACTTGCACGGATTGGAGGAACACGGTATTTAATCCCATGTTAGACTGTATTCTGATGTTCTGAAGATGGTCCCGCTTGAGGGGTGGAAACATGTCAACCTCCATGTTTGAATAAACACCCATGTGTTTGCGAAGTCCTGAGAGTGCCTCTGTTTCTATAGTTGTTTTATATATATATATATATATATAGTGGATAATGTACCCCCTACTGTAAATTATAAGGATATTATAAGTACCGAGGTGTTCCGTGACCATATAAAAGCACATGGCCGCAGGCTGAGTGCCTTTTATACAGGGCACGGAACTCCGAGGTGTCTTCTAATATCCGTATAATTTTCTGTAGGGGGTACATTATCAATTATAATTCACCCCTTTCCGAGTTTTTTTTGTCAGACATTCCCTGCCTGTTCTGTGTTAAACAGACAACACAGTGACCCCCCCCCCCCCTTCCCTCCTGTTTTTGTACGGTTGGAGTGATTGCCGGATCTTGGGGAGATAAGAGGAACCGCTTGCACATGGTTGCTGTTTAACTTGCCCTATGTGCACAGGATTTGTCCGTGTTTGCTCATTTAGAATATGCAGTGCAGTTTTGGAATTCCATATACAAAAGGGACATCTTGGAAATGGAAGCGGCTCAGAGAAGGGCAACTAAAATAATAAAGGGAATGGAGGGTCTTTACTATGCAGGCAGATTAGACACTGTTTACATTAGAGAAGCAATGTTTGCATGGGGATATGATCACTTTATTATTTTATATTATACAAATATTAAATGGGCCTTACAATAAACTATCTGGTGCATTGTTCACTAATAGGACATATCAGAGGACACGTGGACATACTTTAAGGTTGGAAGAAAAGAAGTTTCATCTTCAGGTTAGGAAAGGTTTCTTTACAGTGAGAACGGTGAAAATGTGGAACTGTCTTCCAACAGATGTGGTAATGGCAAGTTCATTGAATAGCTTTAAAATTGGGCTATATACGTTTCTAAAACACAAAAAAAAATGAGAATTACTGGTATTAATACATACACTGTAGTTCTGATTGATCCAGGGATACTTTCCGATTGCGAGTGTTAAAAGGTTGGACTTGATGGACGTATGTGTTTATTCAACCTCAGTTACTATGTCACTATGTTCATAATATGCCATATTGAAGAGATTTGCCCATTACAGTTTTCTCTATTTAGATGTAAAGAGATTTGTCTCTGTGATTAACTGAATACATATAGTTTCAATAAGCAAACTGGCTTTCCAACATTTCCCTTGGGTATCAACTGAGCTGTATCATCTTTGTATCACTACTAGACTGGCTAAAGGCAGTATTTACATAAAACTATTCCCACTTGTATGTATTAAAAAGTACATCTGGGACAGACATTAAACTATACCCATATTTTCACAGTGTTACATGTATATCTCGTTTTGCTTCCTCTATAGCACTAAATATGTCCTATAGCATATAATGCATTTATTCACATCTGGCCCTGCACTAAGGAGCAGAATGGGAAGGAAAGAAGATGTAAGTGACTTTGAATGCACCATGGCTGTTGGTGCCAGAAGGTCCAATGTGAGTATTTTAGAAAATGCTGATTGGCATTTCTGTGGTGAAAATGCCTTGTTGATGTCAGAGATCAGAGGTTTGAGAAAATAAAAAAGCAACGTTGATCAAAAAACACTCATTACAACCAAGGTACACAGGATGCCATCTCTAAACACACAACAAATTGAACATAGAAGCAGCAGAAAACTGGTGCCAGTAGCAGGTGCCAATCCTGTCAGCTACAATTTGCACAGGCTCACCAAAACTGGACAATACAACTTTGGAAAAATGTTACTTCGTCTGATTAGTCTTGGAATATGGAATAAACAACATAAAAGCAATGATCCATCCTGCCTTGTGTCAACAGTTTAGGCTGGTGGTGGTTGTGTAATGGTGTGGGGGCCATTTTCTTGGCACACTTTGGGCTCCTTAGTACCAATTTTTAAATGCCACAGCCTTCCTGAATATTTTTGCTGACCATGTCCATGCCATTGGGGCTACATTGTAATGCACCATGTCACAAAGCTCCTTATATTACTGAAAGCAATTTGTAACACTTAAAAGCATCGCAGGAAGGTGATATGGAAGTAATGCTGGCTTGTAGCCAGATGTTAGTAGACTATAATATAGTGGATAATGTACCCCCTACTGTAAATTATAAGGATATTATAAGTCACCGAAGAGTTCCGTGACCATATAAAAGCACGAGGCCGCAGGCCAAGTGCCTTTTATACAGGGCACGGAACTCCGAGGTGTCTTCTAATATCCGTATAATTTTCTGTAGGGGGTACATTATCAATTATAATTCACCCCTTTCCGAGTTTTTTTTGTCAGACATTACCTGCCTGTTCTGTGTTAAAGAGACAGCACAGTGACCCCCCCTTCTTAGCTTCCCACATACCTCCCTTTTTGCTTGCACAGTAACTCATTCTGGCTTCCCCCTCCTCAACCCCCCCTTTACCTTTCATGGAAGTCAGAGCAGCAGCATCGCGATGTTCCAGTTTCCTCCCCCGCTGTCAGGAAGAGTTACAGCTAATGAAATATTCACTTCACTCTCCGCCCCCTCTGCTTCCGCACAGAATTTCCTGGCTGAGGATGACTCAGCATGAGGTTGGGAGTGCTGCATACGGACTGCACAGTGAGTAATAGGCACGGGGCATCACTTCCTTGTTATAATCGGCACGCTACTACGCAGTATCGCGCCGATTATAACAATATTATTTACAGTTGGGTCCCATAGGGATCCATGGGAGGGGTGGGTTATAGTGCAATACCTAAATGTTAGTGCAATGTAGCAGTGCAGAACCCTTACATTGCCAATATTACATTGGGTAGTGTATGTTTTTCTGTCTTATGGGTGATACCACAACTTCTTCCCCTCAGTCTATTTTTGAAAAGTTATTGTTAGAGGCCTGCATGGAGAAAAGTTTGGATATAACAAGTCAGCTCAGAATTTAGTGAACTATATGGGTTACCTATATATAGACCCAAATTCTTCATCTTCTGTTTTGTAAAATGAACCCTCATGTTTTGTACTGTATCTTTCTTTACCTTATGTGACTTTTATTTAGACATAGAAATGTTCATTTGATTGAATAAAAGTAAAAAAGTAAAAACATGGACAGGCAAGTAAAACAATACTGAGTCACCTGACATGTTTCATGCCACACTCCTGTCATATACAGTGTACAGTATATACAGTTATAGTTTAGTGTTGGACAGAATATTTTACATAAAGACGGTCATCATTACATTCTACCAGCACAGCCAGTGCACTATTGATATCACACTGGCAGGTCTGTACAGTCTAATTAACTGTTTTGTGATTCACCTCTCCTCTAACATAACAGTGCTGACCAGTTGGTTATTCAAGCTCTGCAGGAAGGCTGAACAGATGACTTTGTTCCTCCCACACATAAACCAAGTAATACTTTTCTTAAAGTGTCTAAAAGGATGAGTGGGCAGCTGTTAGAATCTTTAGGAAATGAAACCCTATTGATTTTCTAGATCTGGTCCAGCTGCATCACAGTAATCTGTTTCATTTGTGGCATCTTATATGGAGACGGAAAGCATCTGGGTTCGTACCCGAGAAATATACTAAAGGTTTACAGATTTAGCTAGTAATTTTGCCTAAAAGGTCAAGGTTGTTGTTAACTTGTTGTTATTGTTAAGAGATGTTCTGAAGTGTATGGCACAATTGCTACACCACTGCAGAACGCCTTTAAAAAAGAGCATAGGAAATCTGCTGCATAGGAAAACCAAATGACAGATAAGGATATATGATTTTTGCTATGCATTTTCCCCCTAGGCTTATTAGATAGATGTATAAATTCCTTGCAGTATCGGTGCCATTATCTTTTTCATTTGATATGGGAGCAGTCTAGAGTCCTGTACACATGTTACTGGGCATGGAGGCATCCATCTTGAGTGACCACTAAACAATGTCAGGGACCAACAGACATTGTTCTCTTGCACCACAGGAGGACTCCAGTCTCCAGATCACACCCCCCTCACATCCCATAGTACAGTACAGGCTGCTACAGCAAATCAGCCTCTAAGGGGATTGTCAAATAAATTATTTTTGGAACAATTGTGTAATAGATCATATCTAACAGGATGTATTTCAAATACAATTTGCTGGTGAGTACAGGAGGAAAAATGCTTAAATCTATATTTTGTGAAAAAGAAAGTAATAGATCTGGCTCTGCAGATGAAAAACAGCACAAAATAATTTCCTGTATAGAATTTAGTTATCGCTGAGAAGTAATGCAGTAATGTTAGCAGCTATTTCTTCTAGAAGAATTTTCAAATATTTCCAACTTTGGCAGGTTGTAACTCAGGAATTCTCTGCTCTTTGAGATACAGTATACTATGCTATTCTCTAAATGAATATGGAACTACTTGATGTACTATTGAGTTTGCAAGGCTTTTGCACCCATTTTGCAGTATCTGTGCAATTTTTGTAGTGCAGAAGGCAAAATAGCGTTTGTGTAAAATTTTAGGCTACTACGTAGCACAAACATTTAAGTGAAAAAAAGACTTGCAACGGAACACAACTTCAAGGCCATGTTGTCCACCCTTAAAACAAATAGCTATGTGTTAGAGCTTGAGAAAAGGGACTATGTCTGCGGAACGTAGTTACTTTGTTGCTACAGGTAGCATATGATACAATAAAGTGGCCATTGTTTGAAAGTCCTGAGTGCTGTGTCATATTTGCACTTTCGATAGAAAGATAAATAGATAGATAGTGACTGCCACCCACCTAACAATCGCTGGTGACAGTAAATTTTTTCAGCCAAAACATCCTTTTCCAATGCCAGTCATGCCAGCTATGGAACCGCACGATCTACCATTATTGACCAGCAGGACCGATCGTATGTTTGCCCAATTGGATAAACAGGTGACCGAGCTCAGTCGCAGATGCCCTCACCCACACCATGCAATATTTACAACCGACTGATACATGTCACTATCGGTCGGTCGAAAAAATTGTATGCCGTGTACCCAGCCTTATATCTGCGTACACACCATTATATGCTTTGTCACGACCAACTGTTCAGCAGTGTCAGCCAGGACGAAGGACTGCCGGTCGGGCAAAAATACCCGCTACCGATCGTGCTGTCCATAGAGGACAGCATGGTCACTCATGGTTTTACCTTTTTATATGAGTTGGTGGCTTTCAGGGGTATTTCCCCCTCCCCATTTCTTCCACAAATACACAAATAAATTGTGCCCACAAAGTTTTGCTTGAAAAATATTAATATATCAAAAAGCAATATTTCCTCTTTTACCCCTATGGCATCGGGGCTACTTCCAGAATTTGCTGCAGTTTCTGTATCATGGGAATCTACGAAAAGCCAGACAAACATTGGCTGATAATCCTGTCAGAACTGATAGGATTTTTTGAACATCTGGGAAGTTTATGTATGGGTCATGAAGCTAAAAAAAGACTATCGGTCTGAATAAAATATTTCCATCCATTGGATCGTTATCTAGCTCCCTTTACTACAGAACATGAAGCTGATAACATTGTAATGTGTGTGGCTGCATCAAAAGATTGTTCCGCCTAAAGAAAATACAGTACGAGCGTTCCTGTGTATTTGCGAATTGGGAAAATTCATAATTAGATTCCTATGTAATTAAAGATTTAGAAGCCTTGGCATTGTTTTATTAAATCCTTCTGCTATTACAATATTTAAAAAATACTCAGATCATTTTTTTTAAATCAGATTTTGATGAGGAAGTCATTTTGAATGTGCATTGTGGATTTGGAAATCCGTTCTTCCCAGCACTGGTGTGGCTAAACCAAATCCGCTTACTGCGGTTATTCAAAGGATTACCAGTGCTTAGGGGCTCAGAGCATCTTTTGAAATTATGCTGTGTTCTCCCAGTTAGTTGGAAGTTAAGTGAATATTTCACTATGATAGGGAGAGAGACAAGATTGGACCCGAAAGCTGATTACTTAAATCCCCTCCAGTATAGAGAATTGCAGAGAAATAAACATTTTGTTGTCCCAAAATGTAGCTCCATTTCCTCCTGCAGGTCCAGCTAAAGAGAGCTTCCTTTTTACCTGTGCCCCTGCCCCAGACTGGAAAATTCTGTCCATACACTACATTGAAATTACATCAATTTGACAGGCCAGGTGGTTGCAGGTATTTCTCGGATAGAAACTGTCACAACCCAATCTCCCTATGCTCATTTTGGGTTGCCACACATGTACGTTTGCTGTTGGCTTCCTGTACTAAAGTACTAAAGCGACCATGTTTGGTCAGGACAATGCAGTCCCAAGTCTTGCAGTGGTAGTTCTCACCGCATATGTGTCCAATGATAGGCTAATCCTGGATAGCCTGAAGGGATTAGCCTATTATCTTTACTGTGTGTCTAGCAGTAAAGTATTTAGCTTTATGACTCATTACAAGCCAGAGAACAGTGTTTTAGCACCATGCAGAGAGGGCATGGATACTAATGAACCCATCATCACCCAGCCTAAACATTGGGGGAGCAGGGCTGAGTTGTTTTATAACATAAAGATAAACTCAACAGCCACATGGCTATAAAACTTTATTAAATCCACAGAGGTTGTGCGTATTTTTAGGTTAATTCTACTCTTGAAACAAATATGGGTTAAACTGAATACTAAAGGTCCAAGGGAAAATCTGTTTAGCAGATTTTCCACATAGAGTGATATTTAGGTGCCTTTAGTATTTTGTAATGTTGATTAAAGATGCTATCCTGCAGTAATTAGTGTTAAGCCTTGTGCACACAAAATATTCTGTCTGCTGATTTGGCCAGTGAATAAAGACTGAGTGCTTCGGCTGGCACATGTAGCATCTCCCATTAGTGTTGTTTGTGATTTGTCCTGCCAGACCAATGACGCTAACTTGAGCCACCACACATATAAGATTAGCAGCCGGCTGTCAGATATTCATGGCCTGGTACTGGCCGACAATAATCTTACCGTATATGTTTAGGTAGTCATTAGAATGCAATAACACTTTTAGAAAAATCTTTCAGCTTGGTTTTACTTATAATGTAAAGCTTCACTAATTTATTGTAGGTAAATCTTTGAAAATTAATTTAAAGGTTATTATTAGGCAGCTTTAAGAGCTAATCCCCACTTAGCTTTAGAGTGCATTTTTTAAGAAAAATGTCTTTAAATGCCTTTGCCTCTCATTAGGTACAAAGCAAGGTGCTTTGTTGACTCACTTCTCTCTAGGTGTGTTTACAGACTTTGACATGGAGTGCCACATGCCACCTTTAATGCAACACGATGCAAAGGTAATAATGCTTACCGAAGCCAAGTGATGATAATGTTGTGTCTTTAATTGAGAAAACAATTCAAAACAAGGTAGATATATAAAAATAATAATTACCCCTATGGCTAACAGTATTTCTAGCTAACATGGTTGTATTCCTCTGTGGCTGATAGTATTTCTAGCTAACATAGGTAAGTTTCCCTGTAGCTAACAGTATTACATGCTAACATGATTGAGTTTCCCTGTGGCTGACCGTATTTCTAGCTAACATGATTGGGTTTTCCTGTGGATGATAGTATTTCTAGCTAAAGTGTTGAGTTGCCCTGTGGCTGACAGTATTGCTAGCTAAGGTGGTTGAGTTTCCCTGTGACTAAAAGTATTTCTAGCTAATGTGGTTGAGTTTCCCTGTGTCTGACAGTATCTCTAGCTAACATAGGTGAGTTTTCCCGTGGCTGGTAGTATTTCTAGCTAACTTTTAGGTGAGTTTCCCTGTGGCTAACAGTATTTCATGCTAACATGGTTGAGTTTCCCTGTGGCTGACAGTATTTCTAAATAACATGGTTGAGTTTTCCTGTGGCTGGTAGTATTTCTAGCTAACATAGGTGAGTTTCCCTGTGGCTAACAATATTTCTAGCTAACATGGATGAGTTTCCCTGTGGCTGGGTGGGCAATTTATTTTCATTTTCCCACTGGGCCACATGAGAAACTTGGACTGTTGTGAAGGGCCAGACTAACAGGTTTAACTCAATTCTGCTCAATATTAATTTGATCTCATTATAAGAAACAGGAAACAAATTAAATGAATATCTCAGGTTTATTGATTTATTCATTGTTTGTTGATTATTAAATGCAATTTATAATAGAAGGGCCAGTAAGTATTTAATATTTTAGATCCAGTTCATTCATTGTAATTACTGAGTTGTTCACCACATCTTTTCTTCAATAAAATAATAAACTTAATATAAATAAAGAAATTAACCAGCCTGAGGCCTCAGGTCTAGTAGCAGGGAACAATCAGGGACAGATAACAGACTGTATTTCTCCCTGGGGCTTTGCCCAGGATTGATAAAAAATAATGTATTTTTAATCCATGCTATTATTTTTTGGGGGAAAGCAAGACTGCAGACTTGCCAAAAGGAATCATTTAAACAAGCAGGCATGCATATGGCTACCTTTATTAATGTGCTTAAAGGACAACTGTATTGTCTAATCTCCACCCCACCTCATTCTGGCATCTATCCAATAAGAAGCAGTGCTTCTTGTAGAACATGGCTTCCTATTGATATGGCCTTCGGCCAAAAGGAAGGTGAAGTAACAACCTTACATTTGTCCTTTAAGAACATGTTACGATTTTATCATACTTCCATATGTACTAAACTAAAGACTTGTATAGTCCATTTGTAAAGGCCTCTAAGATGGTCAGTGGCCTTGCTGCAAATTATAAACATGCAAAAATACAAGACTTAAAGGAACCAAAATTAAAAAAAAAACTTCAACCAATTAGAAAAGTCCACTGTGCAAGTATTTATGAATGTATTTGTGTGGTTCAAACAAAAAATCCAAACATTCAACAGTCCAACAATGACAGCAATTGTTATCTGAAGACCATCAACAAAAGAAGCATTGACAGCAATGTGACCATATTACAGACTTCCCACCCTGCTAAACCTGTCTTCCGGGCAGGGTGAGGAGAATGGGGGTGTGGTGGAGGCATGAGGGTGGTGGGGGTGGTATGGGGGGGGCGTGGCTAGGACATGCCATGGAAAACATCATCAATAGGGCAGGATTAGGACGTGGCAATGGGGTTCCCGGGGCGTGGGTGGGGGGGGAGAATGCAGGTAAGTGTGGTTGCAGGGGTTTGGAATGGTCTCTTGGGAGTGGGGGAAACCACCCCAAAATCCGTGAGACTCCCGCAACTCCCGGGAGTGGTGGGTTACCTGAGCTGGACATGGCAAAAGTCCAGTTAGGAAAAACAAATTAAAGGGCATTTCCACCCACCAAACAGGCTAATTACCCCCCAATATCTAGACCTTATTATGTATAAAATGCTGTGCGAGGCACCTAAATATACTTACCAGGACTTGTTCTCTCGCCTCTCTGCTGTCGCTGCTCCATGCCTTTTCTGTGCACCAGCAGAAGGGGAGAGACCGGTAGTAGCGCCAGTGATTGGCCGAGACACCATGTTAAAAATAAAGGATCGTGATCAAAAAAATATATGATTCATAGATTCATTTTTTCTGGTACGTGCATAGCATTTAGTGTCCCCAGGGATAAAAGACTATCTAACATTAACTTGGTATGGTCTTGTCCTTTCCACATTGGGAGTGTGTTTGTCAGTGTGTGCATCTAATTACATTACATTACATTGTTATTCTGCTCATTTCATACTTCACCAACAGTATGGCATTAAAACCACTGACCCCACCAGCTAGATATTGTTTTGGATTGCCTGACTGGAGATGAATGGCAATGGCAGGAAGATTAGCAATTAAGAAATAAGATAGACGTTTGCACATGTAAATCATTTTTTAGATTAACTTGATTAGAGCTACAGAATTTTAGAATAACACTAAACCGATGATGTATGACAGTGAATGGATTGGATCCAGGTTAGGAATACGTTTGTGTGTGTGTGTGAATGCTTTGGTCAAAAATAAGTTAATCCGAATTGCACAATATTCATATATATAAAATTCTAGGTACTAACACCTGGTTATTTATCAGATTGTGAAAAATCTGACCTCAAAACTGCAGCAGCTAATCGCTAAAGCAGGTGCGGAACTACAGTGGCCCCTGACACACCTCACTCCCCAGAGGTTCCACAACCAGCTGTTTTTAAGCAGCTGATCGTGCGTATATAGTAAGTAAAGATACACACGATCAGCTAAAGACCGGTACCGAACCAGCGGAACAGTTGATTGTGCGTATGTTTACTGCATACGTGCAATCGGCTGTTTAAAAACAACTGATCGTGGAGACTCTGGGAAGGGAATTGCAGGCCCTCTTGCTCCCTGCCTCCCCGCACACGCTGTCGCGGGCCCACTGTGATAAATCAACAACGGAATTGCCCATTTATTGTTAAAGTTTTAAGTGCAGGAACACTCGGCCCCCTGTAGTAAAGTATAGGGAGTCAGCTGTGGCTGAAGGAAATGTGGCAATCCCAAATGTTCTCCCTTTATGTTTACTTTATAGTGTGTACCCAGCTTAAGTTTCCCTATTGAGGTCATATCTCTTGGCTTGCTGGCCCAGGGATGGAGCAGGACTGAGCTAACATTTTCCTCCCATCTGCTAAATTACCTGGTGTGAATATATAGCATTGAAGGCCCTCATTTTGGGTACAGCAGAAGGGGGAGTTGCAATAACCATTTAGTTCCCTTTTAATTTTTGGAACCTTACATTAACATATTTAATGGTGGTGTGCCTGTGTATTTGTTGGAAAATTACAGGAAATATTGAAGAAAACGCACAAAAACCCTGCAAAAAATAAGTTTGTCTGCGTGTGTCCGCTTTTTTTTTGTGTTCCCATAGACAATTATTAAAGTGAGATTCTGACACTCACGGACCAATGGGCCGAATAGATTTAGAATGGAAATTAAAAAATGGGAACTGATTCTCTCGTTTTCCATTATATTTTAAAATACAATGCGATTCGCAAGACGGAAAACGAAACGCACACATTGGAAGCTAGCCCTTAAACGTCACAAAAATATATTATTTTTTATTTAATCCTATAGTGGGTTCAGTAAAATGAGAAAAGATGCAGTTCAATACCAAATCTTCCAGCATATCACATAAATTATCACAGCAGCTAAACAGAAAACACAGCTGCTGCCACACATACAAACCATAGTCCTGACAAAGACTTTTGGGTCTACACTATAAGCTAATCCTGGATTTACAGAAAGTTAAGCTAGCCGTACCCAGGCTGATTTTTTTTTCGGATTGGCGTTTTTTTCTGCCGAGCGACATGCGCCAACAATCTCTTTAGATTTCAGCTTGAAATCTGTGGAAGATGGGGACTAAAAATGGGACCCCATCATTGTAATTTACAAGAACCAATTTATATTGTTGAGAGGCAGATCAAAAAAATATAAAACCGCCATTGATATATTGTAGTTATGATCAATACTATGACAATATGGTTGTCAGAACATTGCAGGAATGCTGGGAGGTAAGTTTATAGCATATGGCCTGCTTAAGGTTTGCCTTACATAGTCCTGCAAGGTCTTGACTTTCAGAGGCTTGGTCTGATACAGTTTTCTGATTGAATAGAACTTAAAGGGTATGTCCATCGTATTTTACAACTCTTACCTCCCGTTCTTCAGTAAATCTTTCAGGAGAGCAGGAGTCCACAAGTTTCAGTTATACATTGCCACATACCTTCCCTTTTGAGCAGCATTTTCATCTTGTAATTCCATGACTGGTAGCTCTGGATTGTTAGATTTACAATTAAAAGCTTTGCTGAGGAGGTATTGTTGGCATTTTCTGTTATTTCTTTCTCTGGCTGTGTCTGGGTCCATAACAGTTTATTGCATAAAACCAAGGAAAAGGTGGTGTATCGTGTTAGCCAGTTAAAATGTTTACAGGGTAACCTTTTTGAAATTAAAAAGTAACAAAAGTGGTATAAAGGTGATACCTTTATTGGCTAACTAAGATAGTCATCACTCCCACATCTGCAAGGAGTTTGTATTTTCTCCCTGTGCTTGCGTGGGTTTCCTCCGGGCACTTCGGTTTCGCCCACAATCATAAAGACATACTGATAGGTTGTATGTGTCAAATAAATGTGCTTAGATTGTAAGCTCTTCGGGGCAGGGCCTGATGTGAATTGAGTAAATAATTGTATAGTTCTGCGGAATATGTAGCACTATATAAGAAATAAAATAAATACATACATACATACATAGCAAGCTTTCAGAACATTCCAGTTCAGCTTGAAAAAGGAACTAGAATGTTCTGGAAGCTTGCTATGATTATCTTAGGCTGAAGCCACACTGCAATGCACAGAAATTTTGCGCATGCGATTTTGCCCTTTTCCACTATGGAAACACATGCGTTAACGCACCAAAAATGATGAACGCATGCGTTACCAAAAAGCAAATGGCTGTGCAATCGCATGTGCATCGGAAATTCGCGATTCCTCTATTTCTATCTTAGCGAAAATCGCAGGCGCAATTGCGAGCAAAAAACGCTAGTGTGGCCTAGCCTTTAGTTAGCCAATAAAGTTATCACCTTTATACCACTTTTGTTATTTTTTTATTTCAAAAGAATTAACTGTAAAAATAATACCAAACTTATACAGCTGTTTAATAGAGCATATCATCCAGTGACAGAACACGGATATTGTTATTGCTTATAGAATACAAACCTATATTATAACAGATCTACTGACCCTTTTCTGTGGTATAGTCCCACTTACCTGAGAAATGTGGGGCATTAGCTAAGCAGCCTGTTCTATAAAGAAGAGAGTGGGATGGACTGGGAGACCCCATGGGTCCCTCATATTCAGATGCCAACAATGGGATGGCAACAAGAGATATGTGCACATATTATTATAGGGCGATAATATTGCTGAATAAATTTAATACTGGATTTGCATCTTGTGGTAAATCCCAAAAGGGTTTTTACTCCAGCGTCACTCCAGCCATTAGCTGGTCTTAAATTGTGGAGTTAAAAGGGGTGCAAATCCTTTATTAAATACATTGCGCTGGTTGCACGGGTGTCTTTTGTGAAACTAGTGCAGCCAGTGCAATTATGGAGTTAAACTTGCGCTAACCTATTCAATATTGGTTAGCACAAGTTTAACCCCTATTTTTAGCACAGCACACATGGGTAAATCAGGCCCTGTGTGTCCTATTGTGTCATGTGGCACAACAAAGGAAGCGATTATCAGCCAAAACTATATATCGGACGGTAATATCACTACATGTATGGTCACATTTACCCTTATTTGACTTCTATTTAGTTTTATATAATTTGGGGACTTCTTCCATTTTTTTCTTTCTACCTGCCCATAAATTAGCAGCCATGAATAAATCTATATTTCTAGCACTGCAGTTCCTTAGTAAATAGAAAAGATACCCATTTCGTTTAGTGGGGAAGCAAAGCCAATGATGCCATGGGAACAGTTCCATTTGTTCTCAATGTTCACTTTAAGTTTCTCATCATTGCATAATCAATAGTACATATGAAACCTGAGTAAGAATGCAACATGCAAATGGGAACCAACCTTAAAGCTTGATCAGGATCAGCCTTTCATGCAAAACCAATCCCACTGCCAACAAGCACCATATTTTAGTAAAGAGTGCTAATAGCGTCCATTGGCCACACAAACAATCTCTCAATACAAAATGTAGGGAGAATGTTGGTATAGTGTGTTCCCAGGACTGTAGCCAATGAGAGAAAGCTTTTTTAATGAAATCTGTCTGCCATTGGCTATCTGGACTGTGTGCCGAGCTTTAGTATTAACCAATTAAAACCACTGATAACCCCAGTGAGTAGGAAAAGTTAATTCAGAAGCAAAAATGGTCCAATATCTCACTGCAAAAAAAAATTCAGAAATGGATTTAATATTGTTAATTTATTTACAAACATTTCACAAAATGCATTAGAATTTTAAAATGGAAATAGATAAACACAATTTGTATTGTATTTTGTATTGTTTTTTTTATCTTTATTCGTATGAACATATTCAACAGTACTTTATACAGTAAATAGGGAAGATACGTTTTATTTGTGCAATTCTACTAGTTCTAAAATGCTATCTTCACTGCTTCAGCATTGCCACAGAATGACAGACCTGGCGAATATCTTCAATGAACTTCAAGTTGAATGGGTTTATTCCACCCTAGGACAGTCAGTGGTAGGCAGCTGTCACCAAAGGTTCTGCTCTGATATGGTCACGCTCTGTTAATTCCTGCCTTGTGCATTCTGCATAATTAAATGCGAGCACTGCAGAGGCTGATTCTTCTTTCTGTAACAGCCACTGCCCACTGCCCACTTTATTTGTTTGGGCTTTCATTTATTGATGAAACTACATAGGGTAGGGCTTTTATTCTAATCTCTAATACGCTATGTTTTATTTTTATATATTTACCTAAGACAAACAGTTTACGTTAACACAAGTGGGTATATTGTAGTGTAGTATTGTATTGAAGTGCAGGGTGTGTTGGTGGTAGATGTGCATCACTCTGGATCAATTGGGTCAGGTTAAAGGCATGTGTGAGGCCTCTAAGGTAAGCTTGACTCACTATAAATAGGGTACAGATATGTATATTGTATTTATTTATAAAGCACCACTTGGGGACACAGCGATGTACAGTAAAAAAAATACCACAAAGTAGTATAAGGGGGGAAATACATAATTAGTTCAGTACATAAATATATAAATTGTTTAAATCTAATTATAACTATATTTTTGCTGTAGCCAGACATATGAATAAACAGTTGAATCATTTTTTATAGTGATTTTTTAGCTTATAATGGTGGTTGTAAATGAATAATAATGTAATTGCATTTTCCCATTAGGTCCAAATGCACTACAACCTAGGAGGATCCTGAGTTAATTTGTTTCCATTAAGGTGCAGAGTCTTGGGGTTTGCTGCCCCATGCACCTGGATGACACCATGGCAAGTCCACATGAACCCCTTACATGGTCATCTTCTCCCAGTATTATTGTTGATACCATAAGGGAAGATAAAGAATACATAGTAGAGTATGGTGCCCATACCAACTCTGGCCGCCATGACATTCAAGACAACCCAGAAAAAAGTGATGCCATGGAGAATGCCAACAGCCCGGTAACTGCAGCTGTCCTGACTTCCATCAGTGAAGACTCTAGAGACCAATTTGAAAACAGTGTGCTGCAGCTAAGAGACCATGATGAACCAGAGAGCATAGCACCTCAGGGTAGTAGCCATTCTGGAGATGGAGGCAGCAACAGTGGGAATGAGGACATTAGGATACATTTCACTCGCTCTGGCAGTGGAAATGGTGGCTTCTTAGAAGGACTTTTTGGTTGCTTACGACCTGTATGGAATATCATTGGAAAAGCTTATTCTACAGATTATAAACTCCAGCAACAAGGTTAGTGGGATCATAATAAAAAGTATGTAAATACTTAAAGGGCATGTCCACCACCCAAACAAGATTTTAGTATCATGTAGGAACCCCCCCCCAACCCAGAAAGCAGTTACTTACAGACCTCATACTAGTTTCTAAAAGATTAATACTGGCAAGCTCCCAGTTTCATTCAGTGCAGTGGACACACCCAGTGTTGGACTGGCCTACAGGGTTACAGGGGAACCCCCGGGGGCCCACCGCCCATTTACCCAAGAAAACAGAGAAAACGGCTAAAATATACAGAACCCAATGGACAGTAAGAAGTCATTTGCTGTGATGGATGTCATGAAGCTTGCATGTATCTATTTTTTAAGTAAACCGGTTTCTGTGTTTGGGGGGTGGGGTCCTGTAGGATACTAAAATATTGTATCCTATTGCCCTTTTAATATTGTGTATTACTAAGATGAAGAAGGAATACAATAGGTATTCATACAGCTTCCCAAACCCTTTTTCATATCTGTTCCATTTTTAGATGATCTTCATTGCAGTAATGCTATATCCTGCATTATATTAATTATAAAACCTTAGGGGGAGGGGGGGCTTTGGGAGAAAATGTAAAATTAAGAGAATAGTTTATATGTTAAATAATTAAAAAAACATTTAAGATGAGAAAGAAATCTGTTTTAGTTAAAGCAGCTGGTTATTTCGTTTTTTTATGTACAGCAAACCAGCTTTGAACCCAAAGCACAGGGAAATCAAGTGACTTGACTATAAGGGCCCGAGTAACTGTCCTAATAATCAATATGAGGTCTAGTCATCTCAACAGCCATCAGCATAAACCTTCCCTCTCTATTTACCCTGGTTAATCTTTATTTTCTGATAGTATAATTTCTCCCCCTTGAGGTGGTTTTATTGTAGGGCTGCTTTACTTTTAATTTAAATCCTATATTTCCAAACAAACCATTCTCTAATGGGTCTAATTAACTTCTTCCTGGTTTTCCTTGTCCACGTCTACTCTGCATTCAGCTGTTATGTTAAAGAGACGTGTGTAATTCTGTCATTCAGAGTGCCCATTCTATGGAATAAATTTACTGTCTTGGCCCTGTGGAGCAGATGGTTAAATTGCACCCCCACCATCACCACTGCCTTTGTCTGAAGCATAAGGCTAGAGATTAGTGTTCTCATTGTCTGCTTGCGTGTCAGTCTGTGTCCATGTCAGATGGTCATGTGGAAGGTAATGTGGGAGTGGAGGATTGAGGGAACAGCTGATGATATCTTGTACTGCCAGAAGATTTGGTTTATGTAGAGTCAACAGTGTGGGTGTTTTATTGAATATTACCATTTACTTACCTTCTTATCAGTAAAGAATGGGTGTGTTAAGAGAATGGGTGTGGAACATTGACAAACACAGTTATTTACAGTGTTAACATATTGTAGCAATACATTTACACTGTGCTGGAGGAATACACATATATCTCTCCTGTACAATGATTTCATAGTTTCAATGAACAATTAGTGGAGTATATTCTTTATAATTATACCCTAATTATATAGCTTATTTATTTTTCATACAGTGCGAAAATTCTAGTGGTGGACCTACACGCAACAACACCGATCTTGTGATCCCAGTATCATAGATCAGTATTGGCTAATTAAAAATGTTTCTATTTACCCGGTAGGCAGAAAAATAAAAGAACATACCGGTAAGAGTGTCATCCATAGGTCTGATACACACAGACCAAGTTAGACACAATAAAATTAAAGTGACATGGTCAGTATTCTGATCTGACTGATCATGTGGTCATTTGAAGACTCCACACATGGCCATGATTTACCGACTTGTCTCATCATCTGTTTCTTTCAATTTTGCTTAAAAGTTGAAAACTATTGCTCATCTGGTAAACCATAAATCACCCAGCCGAACTGACCAAAATGCCAAAGTGATTGATTGTGAAGAAATATTGTGCCGTTTATACCAGCCATTAATGCTGTGTCTCATGTGGGGAATCTTTGATTCACCTTTTAGTTTTCCTTTAACCTGACAACTTAGAAACTCCATGTGGAAATTACTATGATTAACATTGATTTCTGGACCCCAACTCTGCAAAGCAGCTATGCTGTGTCCTAAACGCTAATAGTCTGATCAGACTCATTGCTGCTGTACCCCAGGCATTCTCTCCATGGTTGACTGTACCCTACACTGAAGTTGGGCAAAGCAGGCCACATATTTATTGTATAGAAAATATTAACATTCCTTAAACCATTTTTATACTTTAGTCTTAAAATGCACATGGCCTATTGGCAGAGATAGTCTAAAACGAAAATGAGCTACAGACCATTTTTGGTACTATTTAAATCCCATTGCTCACTCTATGTTGAACTGCAAGGCTGTGTGAACCTGGCTGGTGAAGGCCACCAGATGCAAAAATGGTAAAGAAAGGTGAGTAGGGAACTGTGGTCCCCTTGCAGTTAAGTGATTTCTTTTATTCTTTAAAAAACTTAATTGGCTACATAACATTAACTGAGACTAAAATATAGGAGAGGCAGTTAAATCAGTCCTGTCTTTTACAAATTTTTACATTTAAAGGAGAAGGATGCTCTGGTGATTCCCTGAGTATAAATGCTATTAATTTAATAAGAAATTAATGCTTTTGTGGGTGCTGCTTCTTCTTTCAAAGTTCCTCTGCTTTTGGTGAATAAGGCCAAGGCCACATTGAATGCGCATTGTTGCCCGCTTGTGCTGCTGTCACTTTCAGGTATCGAAGTGCATGCGAATCACACCAAAAATGGTGATCGAATGCACTCCGATAAGTGGCTTGCAGCACAAGAGGCCCCAGTGCACCCAGCGTAGCCAGAACAATTGGCCAATACTAGTGTGCTCTTTTTAACACTCGACTCAATTGTTTTAAAATGCATTGAAGTGGCCTTGCTCTGAAACTTTTATTTAGCACCTTCCACAATCTGTCTTCAACAATTGTGGAACTGGAAACACAGGTGTATTTCCTATACTCTTAAAAAGTAAAAGTGCACTTTAAGACACAACTAACAGCGGTTGCGGCAATACGCAAAAACTATAGTGAAAAAAACACATTGCCCCTTTGCAAAGTTAAATTCATGTACTCTGTGCTGCCTTAATCCTATATCTGTCAGTGACTCTGTTTAACCATGGTGTCAGATCTGTGTGCAGCTCTCCCCCCTTCCCCCTCCCCTCTGTTACCTCCTCCATGTCTCAACTCCGGCTAACCGACAAGCTTATCATGTGCAGTAGGAGTTAAAAGTTCAACATCCTGAAAAACACACCCACGCACAGTGGCCAATAGAAAGCAAGCTGTCCTGGAGACACGGAAGAAGAAGGAGAACAGTCCAGTTTACGATCTCTCACTTTGTGGCCCATCATCAATCAGTGAAAGCTATTACGAAGGGGGGGTCAAGGGCAGCCTTATATCTACCATCAAAGCAACCTCTCGCCCCCTGCTAATGCTCTTATCTCTATGTTTATTACAGAGCAGGGAGGGGGGATCACGTCACAGGGATTTGATTGACAGTCCAAGTAGGAGTAGAGGAATGCAGTCACGTATTCTTCTAACTGGTGTATCTCAGGACAGAGAGGGAATCTGAAAAAAGTGAAGACACTCTGGGGGTTGTAAGGAATTGTAGAACACATGGAAAGAAAAAAAAAAAGTTCATTTTCCCACTATAGATGCCCTTTAAAGATTCGGAATAAGTAAACTTAATTCGCAATTCCCCCGAGAGCTGCTATCGACTAAGGGCAATAGAGAGCTCTCGGTACATAGCACTGTGTCTTATAATGATTCTCTGGTAGTATGTGATTGGTTGGCTATAATATAGTCCTGCCTCACATTGTTTAACAAAAATCATCTTTATTAAAATAACCATTTTAAAAACCAGGCCAAGTTTCCATTGTAGGAATGTAACATTTTTGTGTTTTACTGTCATTTAAGTTCTAGGGAATTTGTTTACTGTAATACCTTTGAACTGAAAGCAAAGAACTGTGATCTGTTTAAATGTTATAATGCCAGCAAATGAGATAAGATGCACATCTGTGACCCAGATATTTTCACAGTGAATAATGAACTCAGTGGATGATGCTGTATTGGACTCTTGGCTGTTGATTTTCCTGGCAGCATTTCTGTTTGTAAATCTAGGACTCAGTTTAGAATTTACCATTTAGCATAGTGCTGAAAATAGTTTTGAAGGCAAATTGTGCATCTTTTAAAAAGTGTTTATTGAACCCCTTAAAGGCCTCAGTCTAATACCACTAATTCATGTACTTTATTTATTACAATAACTGCAAAGTTGCTGTAATCTGACTTCTTTTATGTTCAGGAAGAAGCAGAATTCTCTATGACTGTGGCTATTGGACAAAATGTAGCATTTTCTTTTGATTTTTACATTTTTATTTGTTTTTCCATAGAAACTTCCTATAAACTAAACAGCCCGAGGCACAGTTAGAGAAAGTAGAAACCAAGAGACTATGTACATTGCACTTCCACTGTTGTTGGGTTTATAAGTTCAGAAACAGATATTTTGATCCCTGGACCATCACACTGGACACTGGTTAATGTAAACCTGAATTAATTGTCCATGTCCGTTTAATGCCAATAAGTAATTTTCCACTTTTCAAACATCTAACATTGTATGAGTAATTTACAATCCTATTTATTTCTAATGCTGAGAGCTCCACAGTCAGAAGTTTCCTGCTTATTGTACTGCGTTCCATATTCCCCAGCTGTGTATGGTGTTAAAATATGTGGGTGATTTCTCCCTGAATGGTTACCGTATGTGCGGTTTGTGGCTATAAATCACATTAATTACACAGTGTGCAGGGGGCCCCATTCTGATGTTTGTGGCTAAAAATCTCCCCTGACTAACCGCACATGATTTATTTCCCCTACTTCACTGGAACATCTTTTGCAGATTGCCGGGGATGTAACTTAAATGCAGCTTTAATAAAATAACTGTTTCACTTATTAATATGTTTCAACCTTGTAACTGGAACATTTTGAACATTTACATAATATGCCTGGCTCGCAACGTTAATCAGAGGTTAGTTGTATAGCATTTAACTTTTACTCATGTGTCAAAGCATGTTAATTTGCTTTTCAGAACATGTTTATGCACTGCATATTAAATATGATCTTTCTCCCTTACAGACACCTGGGAAGTCCCTTTTGAGGAAATATCTGAACTGCAGTGGCTGGGCAGTGGGGCACAAGGAGCTGTCTTTCTTGGCAAGTTTCGAGGGGAGGAAGTGGCAATTAAAAAAGTGAGGGAGCAAAAAGAAACAGATATTAAGCACCTAAGGAAGTTAAAGCACCCCAACATCATTGCTTTTAGGTAAGGAGATGGAAAATACTCTCATTGTGTTTTATCCCATCATGCTTGCAGTAAATAGGCCGTGTGATTATTAAATAGATCAAACTGTTACTGTTAGGGGAAGGAACAAGTGCCGATCCAAAAGCTCAGTGGTGTCAGCACACAGTAAAGCAAGAAGGGTGATTTAAAGAGCATCTTCACCCCCAAAACTATAATCTCCCCACGTCTGGCCCCACTCTGTAGTGTAGTAAAATCCTTACCTTATATCCCAGCTCCATATGGTTCTCCTGTAGTCCCCCCCCCCCCAAAGTCACCAAAACTGCCCACCAGGAGTACTGCAGAGTCCATACAGGACTCTGCCTTCTGTCTCTCCTCCGAGAGAATTTTGCCATGCGCAGAAGAGTCCCACCTCCCTCCCTCTCCCTCCCGTTTTGGTCTCCCTCCCCCTAGCATAAAACTCCTTTCACATATCATAGTTTTTGCTCCCACAGCCCCAACCGCATTAGTATTATTGCAAGAAAGTGCCCCGATCATTACTTACCTTCCCTCTCTCCTTCTCCGTTCTGCACTACCGGCAGCCGCGTCCGTGATTGGCTGCCTCTCTGCCGGACCCCTGCTTGCAGTTCTATGCAAAGGAAAGAGTGAAGGTAAGTAAAGATAATTGCAATAATACTAATGTGGTTGGGGCTGGGGGAGCAAGAACTATGATATGGCAAAAGTTTTTTAAAAGGGTGGACATGCCCTTTAATGAATTTGGCCTGACACACACCTAACATATGGCTGTGATCAGGGCTGGCCTTTGATATGGGTGACCTGTGCGACTGCACAGGTTACATTACCAGGGGGGCGCTGGCTGGGAGTCTTAGGTCATGGACCTGTAGGTCAAAATTGTGCATCAGTGCCACAGCCCTGCCAGTTACAGTCCTGCAGATCAAATTTATGTATCATCACCACCCCAAAGACAAAGCCAAAACACATGTTAGTCTTTCTCAAGATGTCTGTATGCTGTGCTTATCTGTCATTTAGTGTGTTACGCAATGATGTACGTATGATATATACAAGCACGCACTGCAGATTCTAAAAGATCATGAGCGCAGATGGCAGACTTGATTTGAAGCAGGCCAAGGCAAGCAGGATTCAGCAGCGTATGGTGTGTGGCCAGGGGGTGTTTCGGAGGGGGCGCTAGACACCAGTAACAAATCTTGCACAGGGGGCAATTTATCCTAAGGCCGGCCCTGGCTGTGATGAATGAGGAACCAACCTCTATAAGATGACACAAAGAGTTGTAGTTCAGTAACAGCTGGTGAATGGCAAACTGAAAAGCCCTCCATACTTCCTTATATATAATATATATCAATATTCCTATTCACTGGGAGCAGTTGGCCCGGGAGACACGAGTACAGGGATGTTAGTGATTCAAGTATTTAAAATAAGAAAGAAAAATAAAAACCACAAAACATTATGTGCACTTTCCCTGTCAACGTGATTGGTTTGACAGGGAAAGCTGCTCAGTGTCTGTCATACTAGAAATGGCCATAGTGAGTCTTGAGGAAATAGACAACTGTTGTGTTTCCTTTTTGATGTCATTGCTTATTGTCATGAAGGTGTTAGGTTTCCCATCTTAAAGATATTCCTCCAAGATGGCCAGTAACAGAGAGAGAAAGACCATGTGTCCTTTACCTGTTTATGGCCATATTGCACAAATCCACTAGTCCAGTTTACACGGAAGCAGAACAGAAGATAAAGAAAGTGTTAGGTTCATCCTAAAACCTCATCTCACACAATTAAAGGCATCAGACCATGTTTTGTGTAGGATGGTAGGGTCAAAATGACTGAAATTTATACCAGGGATTTAGATTATACTGAATTATATTGCAACACCTCTATTGTGATCCCATGTGCTGTTTGCTGTCTCCTTCCCTTATATCTGATATATCAGTTAATCTTTTGTATCCCGCTTGCTTCTACATACATTTATTCTGCTGCATCTTCCCCTTCCCACTCTCTATTGTTCCCTTGCTCTGTTTGTACAGGACAAACGGCACGTCCTGAGTTCATTTAAGGTGAGGGGACTGGCGAGATTAGTAATATGGATAGAAAACCCTGACTGTGCTACATTACATGTCATACTGCTCTGATTATTCAATTGGTTTAAGATTTTATAAATATATTTGCCATCAGTTTGAAATGAGACATAAAATGGTATTTAGAAGCAGAACAGGCTGTGTATGGTAATTGCACCCTCAGCTAGTGTCTGTTTTTAGAAAAGAAGAGGATAAAGCTAAGATTACAGACCAGCTTGATTTATTTAGGGATTGCTTCAACCACATCATAAAGCAGTCATGCAAAAACGCAATTGCAGGAGCAAATTATTTTTTAAAAAGAATCTAAAATAAAGGGGCCTGGATAGATTCTATATTTCGTAACTAGCATAAAGCTGGAACTCTCACCCCTCAGCATTTTCTGTTTCTGATATTGCCTGATTTCTGCAGCCCTCCTTCCTAAGGACAGAGTTTTCTGACAGCTTTTTGGGGTGTGTGTGTGGGGGGGGTGTGGCTAGAAAACTCGCTGAGAATGTGCAACATATACCAGTCAGGAAAGCTAAAAACCTTTACAATTAAAGGATAACTGTGGTCTCCATATGAGTGCCCTGAATACAAGGGCCATTGGTAAGAGTCCTTGTAATTTCAAACAAGCCTAGGATCTTCTCTTGATCTTAAGTAATCGGCGAATAGGCGAATTTCAGAGAAAGTTCAAAAGTTCGAATTCTGACCGATTAAATTTAATGGGGAGTAATAGTTAGAAAAGTCCGGGTGTTTAACAGCTAAACTAACAATGGTAACTTACTGTAAATGGCTGTGGCACCTGGGAAATGGTCTGGGGAACATGTCACTATCACCAAGATATTTTAAAACACTTGTGGAACACAAGTGGGCAATTGTCAGGTTTTGCACAAGCTATATTCAAGGGTTACGGCCAATTTGAGGGTTATCGAACAATACTTTAGAGGGTTACCGAAATCGGACGCTACTTTAGAGGGTTACTGAAAACGAATGATACTTTTGAGGGTTAGCGAACAATACATTCGAGGGTTAGCGAAAACGATCCACACATTCGAGGGTTAGCGAATAATACATTCGGGGGTTAGCGAAAACGATCCGTACATTCGAGGGTTAGCGAAAATGAACAATACTTTCGAGGGTTAGCGAACGATACATTCTAGGGTTAGCGAAAACGATCCGTACATTCGAGGGTTAGCGAAAATGAACGATACTTTCGAGGGGCGCCGATTATAACAATATTATTTACAGTTGGGTCCCATAGGGATCCATTGGAGGGGTGGGTTATATATATATATAATCTATATATATATATATATATATATATATATATATCAAAAAGCAGAGAATGCACTTTTGCTGCAAGCCTGGTGCCCTTAATAGAAAATGTATCTGAAGATGGCTGGTGTGCGTTCACCCTTGAAATCATGCAGGTCAGCAAAGAAGTCAACAATAACAGGCTACTCAACAAGAGGTACCTGCAATTGTCCCTTACCACCAGACAAGTGAAGCTCCCATGCATTAGCGACCACAGGAATTTCCCCTACCTACCGGCATCCACGAGACTACAGCTATCAGCAGTCACCCAATCCACGTGACTACAACCATCAGCAGTTACCCCATCAACAGGACTACAGCCATCAGCAGTCACCCCATCCATGTTACTACAACCATCAGCAGTTACCCCATCAATGTGACTACAGCCATCAGCAGTCACCTAATCCACGTGACAACAGCCATCAGCAGTCACCCATCCATGTGACTAGAGCCATCGGCAGTCACATAATTTCAATACTAACCCCCATCATCATCCACCAAACACAAAGCAGTACCCCACTATGCCTCCCCATCAGGCTACATGAGACTCACAATCATCAGCATTATCATGGGGCAGTTCAAGTTCCAGATATGCAGAACTGACACTGTGTAGCTTTTACAGGTTATCAATCATCACATAATGTACCTTCTCATGCTGTTGTCTCTCCTCCTTTATCACAGCTGCTGAGGTCCTCATCACCTAATGTTTCCTCCCAAGCTGGTGCCCCCTCAGCTGATGCGTCATGATAGAGTTGGGGACAATTAATTCATAAACCTGTTCTTCCTCTCGAAACTCTTCTCACAATTTCTTCAACTGTACAGTGCATTCCTCAACATCCTCAAAAAGAAATGTGCATCAGTGTGCAAGTTCTTCATCTTGAAATTCTTAAAGGGTATGTCCACCCTTGAAATTTTTTTTGATATATCACTCCCCCTGTCCCCCCAGCCCCAACCGCTATATTTTTTATTTTAGAAAGTGCCCCAAACTTTACTTACCTCCCCTCTTACCTCCGCCGCACTGCCAGTCCCTCTGCTTGCGAGAAAATGCAAGCAGAGGGGAGGGACCGGCAGTCTTGTCTGTGATTGGCTGAGCGGCAGCCAATCATGGACGCGGCTGTCGGGAGTTCAGTGTGGCGGAGGAAAGAGGGAATATAAGTAAAGTTTGGGTCACTTTCTAAAATAAAAAATATAGCGGTTGGGGCTGGGGGGACAGGGGGAATGATATATGGAAAGGGTTTTATGGTAGGGGGAGGGAATCCTAATCGGGAGGGAGAGGGAGGGGGAGGGTGGGGGAGAAGGGCTGCAGTACGCATGCCAAACTTCTCCCGGAGGCCAGATAGGAGGCAGAGTCCTATATGGACTCTGCTATCTCCTGTTGGGCAGTTTTTGGGACTTTGGGGGGGACTATAGGAGAACTATATGGAGCTGGGATGTGAGGTAAGGATTTTATTACACTACATGATGGGGCCATTACTGGGGGGGATTATAGTTTTGGGGGTGGACATGCCCTTTAATTTCTTCAACTGTACTGTGTATTTCACAGAATCCTCAACAAGTTATGTGCACCAGTGTGAAAGTTCTTCATCTTGAAACTCTTCTCATAATTTATTTGTCTTCCTTATTAACATCTTTTCAGAATTTCTCATTTTCCCTCACAAGGAATGGGATAAAAATGTGAATATGCAGTTAAACAGGGTGCTCAGTGTTCTCCCTATCATCTCCCTGACCGCTTTTTACTTGCTCTTCTTGTTATGCTGCTGTAATTTTGCAACATTGTGAGTAGAGAGCCTGAACTCAGCTCACTCTAATTAGCAACAAATGTTTCACATAAACTAAAGGTGAAGGAAGGAGGGGGGAGGATGAGCTCAGCTAGAAGGACTGAGGAGAACAGATCTAAAATGCCTGGTAAAAGCTGCTGCAGTGTTTTTAACAGTGGCCCCTGTGACTAGCAGCCATGAGATCCCCATCCCTGCCTCTTTCTTCCTTCCATCCAACTCTCCATTTAGAACTTAGAGTGTGAGGGGGTGAACAATTCAATGGAGGAGACTTGGAAAGCAGGTACATACTGAATATCATGTCAATGCTGGTAGCTGAAAGGATTAAAGGTAATACTGAAAGTGGTAATGGCCAATACTCTTGGATCGGTTAGGCCACACTACTGTGCTATTAAGCACGATAGGCAATCTGGTCACGCTAGGACACTAACATGGATATAAATGGTCCTGTGAATATGAATCAAAATGACTTATGATTATGATTCAAAATGTCAAATTATTATGCATTTGTTGTTAGTGTTTAAATTGTACACTTTCGATTGTTTACTTGGCATTTCCAATACATTATTTTTTATTGCTTGTACACTCCACACGGGTGTGTTTTGATTGTTGCACCTATTGTTTTTCACTTTTCCATCATTAGAAGAGCCTAAGTTGTAAACACGATGTGCTCAAATGTAGTGTATACTATTTGACCCTCTTCTTGATATATGAACTTGTGTAAATGGTCTTCATCATGAAACTTTTTCTCATATTGTGGAAAATATCCAGTTTTCTTTATGTGCTAAAATGTAGTGTATACTACTTGAACCTCTTCTTGATATATGCACTTGTGTAAATGGTCCTTATCCTGAAACCCTTCTTATTGTGTGAAATTCTTCTTCATCATGAACCTCTTTTCAATTTGTGCTCAAATGAAGTGTATACTACTTGACTCTCTTCATGATATAAGCACTTGTTTAAATGGTCGTCATCATGAACCTCTTCTCATAGTGTGAAAATTACTATGTCATGAACCTCTTCTTATATTGTGCAAATCTACTGTCATTAACCTCTTCTCACAATTTAAAAGATGCTATTATTGTGAACCTCTTTTTACTATGTGAACAAGTATAAACTGGGGACATTTACATGTGAAAGCTGTAAGTTTTGTCGATTTATCTAAAAAGGGAATATCTTTGTAAATTACAGAACAGCTAACAAATTCTTTATTAAAGGTTATTACAACTGCAATAGCAAAGATGTAATATACCTCCATGACATGTTCCTGCCAGTTACAGTATGTAGGAAAAACCACACAAAAGCTAAAAGAAACATATTTCTAATGTAAAAAAATGCAGCCAGAGACAGGGGTCTGAATAAGAGGATCACAGGTGTGGCAGATCATTTTCTCAGCAAGCATGATAGTAAAATTTATACTTTGAGTTGCCAGGTTATTGATGGGATACAGAAAAGATTGAGAGGAGGAGACTGGGAGACCAGGCTCCTACAGAAAGAGGCCCAGTGGATAATTTGTTTGAGCACAAAGCCACCTTATGGGTTAAATGAGAACTGGGACCTCTCTCCCTTTATATAAAGACTGTTGCTTTCAACATTGAAATATGTCCCTTATGTCTATTTATTCTTTGGTTAGATGTCAACTAGACTCAGATGTCACAATCTGAATAGACGATCCTGTCTATATATGAATGGACTTGGAATCTTGAACGGAAAAGTCAATACCATTTATGAAGACGATCGACGGGATCCACCAACGAAAGAAATTATCACTTACCTGTCGCTATGTGAATTCATTGCACCATATATCTACTTACCTGAAGTGCTTTTCCGTTCCTGTACACCTTCTGTGTAATAACTCCCATGCTACTTCTGAGGAAACCATGGATGACCAATTGCTACTTACCTATTCGTTCCCATGCTGCAATATTTCTGAGGAACTAAGGATAACTAGTTTCATTGTTGGTACGATATCACCCTGGAAGTTAAGCATCAAGCATAAAACTGTGTAAATGATGAGGAGCTTTGGACTGACCAGAGGCTATGCTTCGGAAAGGGTAATGGATCTTCAGAACTGAGATATATCTGCTATATATGTTACAGTAAGGCTGCTTTTTATCCCGAGTTTTACATCCTATTGATACCACCCATGGTTTGTTTATCTGCAAACAGTGAAGTCCATAACATTTATACCTCTGTTTGGATTAGAGTTTATTCAAAAAATTATTTGGAATATTTATTGGGATCGTATATATACAAAAAGCTAAGCATGAACTATGGTTAAACTGTTTCATTATATGCATAGAATGAATATTGTATTTAGAGATATCTGAATACTCTATAAGATTTTCAGTTTGTTTATTAATTTATAATTCGTACCTCTTGCTTTATCTATGTGATCGCCTACCTATATATCCATATATGGATGCATCTTTGCCTTCTGTATATGGGTGTATGTATAGTAGTGAACATTGAGTCGTCCACCTATGACATAGGAGGATATTTATAAAGGTTCGTTAAACTTTTCTTGGACTTTTCGCTATTTATAAAGCAGTGATAACCAGTGGCGAAAGGGCATTAACGCTACATTTCGCTTTTCACCATACATCGTTGCGGTAACAGCTCAAGTATATTTAGAAAATGTCAAAAAGTGTATTTTTGCGTTAAGTTCAGCCATTCCAATTTGCCAAGTCTGAGATGGCGAAAACGCATAAGTAGCCATTTATTTAGCCTGCCAATGGGTCCCTGGAGGAGTCAGTACATTGTGGAGTGTTTCTCAGTACTAATAAGTACCCAGGGGGGTGTTAGACTATTTTCCAGCATTTACTGTAATACGATCTGAGATTTCACTTTTTTAAGGTTAATTTTTCGCTTTTTAAAGATCTTTTTTTTTTTTTTTTTAAGGTTCCAATTTTTTTTGTTTACCAATTAAAGGGCATCTATAGTGAAAATAACACATTGCCCCTTTGCAAAGTTAAATTCATGTACTCTGTGCTGCCTTAATCCTATCTCTGTCAGTGACTTTGTTTAACCATGGTGTCAGATCTGTGTGCAGCACTCCCCCCTTCCCCCTCCCCTCTGTTACCTCCTCCATGTCTCCACTCCGGCTAACCGACAAGCTTATCATGTGCAGTAGGAGTTAAAAGTTCAACATCCTGAAAAACACACCCACGCACAGTGGTCAATAGAAAGCAAGCTGTCCTGGAGACACGGAAGAAGAAGGAGAACAGAAACAGTTTACGATCTCTCTCTTTGTGACCCATCATCAATCAGTGAAAGCTATTAAGAAGGGGCTACCTCTCTCCCCCTGCTAATGTTGTTATCTCTATGTTTATTACAGAGCAGGGAGGGGGGATCACGTCACAGGGATTTTTTTGACAGTCCAAGTAGGAGTAGAGGAATGCAATCATGTATTCTTCTAACTGGTGTATCTCAGGACAGAGAGGGAATATGAAAAATCTGGGGGAATCTGGGGGTTGTAGGGAATTATAGAACACATGGAAAGAAAGAAAAAAAAAGTTAATTTTCCCACTATAAATGCCCTTTAAGTAAAATGGGGGTCTGAGGGACATTTATAAAGTGGCATTATTTTTGCTTTTTTTTTTCCCACCAGCCTTTACCACAATTTTTTAAATTTTCAACTTTCCTTTCATCAAAGTAATTAAAAAGGCGAATTTTCATCAAAAGCGAAAATTATGTAGCAAAAGGTAGCACTAATAATGCTGAAAAAGTTCAGCACATATGATGGTAAATAGCTAATACTCCCTGGTGGTTTTTCAAAGTAGTATTAAATTGGCTAATACACTGAACACCTATCTTTGTTATTTAAAAATAGCCTAACACGTTTGGTGTTTTTTTCAGCCAAAGATATAAATAATATAAATCTCAAACGGCGAATTTTCTCTATTTCATTAATAGGATGATAAAGTGTAAAACGCAAAAGGCGAATTTTCTCTATTTTAATAGGATGAGGTGAAACTGAAAAGGCAAATTATTTTCATCAAATCAGTTCCATAGTGCTGTGTAAGAAATAGTCATGTTAATGGAACACTCCAGTAAGTAATGATGTTTGGCGAAAATTATGTTAAAAATGCAAAAAATGCAACAAAAGGGAGAAAAGGGGCAAAAAGGCGAAAATTCACCTATATATAAATAGCTTTAAATAAGAAAGTGACAAAAATAGCTCTGAAATTACACTAGAGAGCAATCTCTCTTTTTGCAGGGATACCACACTTAACGCAATGAATAAGGCAAAATCTATCGCCACATATCGCCTCAGCGATACTTTTCCGCAAAGGAGAAAGCGAAAACAAGCGTTTTATAAACAAGGCGAAAATAACGCTATTTGTCATTGCGATGTCCTGCGATATCGAAATGAATGGCGAAAATAACGATCCTTTATAAATATGCCCCATAATTTTATTGAGACGCCAAGAGAGTGTCACGCTGAAACGCATATCAGCGGACATATGGTGTACTCTACATATTTGCACTTCTCTACAATGTGGGCATATCCTAATGCAGTGATGTTTGAGTCGCACATGAATGACGTACCTCTAATGCGATGCCATGAGTGCGTCACGCCGAGACGCACAATAAGTTTGGGGATATATAAAACGGTAAGAACAAATACATTTTGCTGCTGATGAAGTCTTGTTTAAGACGATACGCATCCAGCTATAGATTTTTATTTTAACTTGCTCCCCAGAAGTGCCCTCAATACTTGGATCCGGTGTAGTATCATTATTATAACTATCTTGCTCTGAGTTTTTTTTTTTGTGATCTGCCACACTGTTATGTAAGATGTGTACTGTTAATACTTAGATGTTACACTGTATTATTAATACTTGTTTATCATTCTACTGCATTTATACTAAACTAGACATTAAGCCTGTTACAATAACAGGCGCTAGAAGCCCAGAGTGCCTCCATCCTCCATGTCCCAAGGCCACAGTTCCCTCTTAGTGTCCCAGACCCAGCGTCCCCCCTCTGTCCCAGAACTAGGGCCCCCCTCTGTCCCAGACCCAGGGCCCCCCTCTCTGTCCCAGACCCAGGGTCCCCCACTCTGTCCCAGACCCAGGGTCCCCCACTCTGTCCCAGACCCAAGGCCCCCCTCTCTCCCATGCCCAGCCCCCCATCCAGACCCAGGGCCCCCTCTGTCCCAAACCCAACCCCCCCCTGTCCCGACCCAGGGTCCCCCACTCTGTCCCAGCCCCACCCCTGTCCCAGACCCAGGGCCCACCTCTCTCCCAGACCCCCTCTCTTCCAGACCCAGGGTCCCCCCTTCTCCCAGACCCAGGACCCCCCACTCTGTCCCAGACCCAGGTCCCACCCCCTCTGTCCCGCCCAGGTCCCCCACTCTGCCCCAACCACCCCCACCCCCTGTCCCAGACCCAGGGCCCACACCTCTCTCCCAGACCCAGACCCCTTCTCTTCCAGACCCAGGGTCCCCCCCTATCCCACCCCAGGACCCCCCACTCTGTCCCGACCCAGGTCCCAACCTCTCTGTCCCAGACCCAGGGTCCCCCACCCTGTCCCAGACCCATGGTCCCCCACTCTGTCCCAGACCAAGCCCCCCCTGTCCCAGACCCAGGGCCACCTCTCTCCCACCCCAACCCCCCTCTCTTCCAGACCCAGGGTCCCCCCTCTGTCCCACCCCAGCCCCCCTCTGTCCCAGACCCAACCCCCCCTCTCTCAAGACCCAGGGTCCCCCCTCTGTCCCAGCCCCAGCCCCCCTCTGTCCCAGACCCAGGGTCCCCCACTCTGTCCCAGACCCAGGGTCCCCCATTCTGTCCCAGACCCAGGGTCCCCCACTCTGTCCCAGACCCAGGGCCCCTCCTCTGCCTAGCCACCCAGGGCCCCCCTCTATCCCAGACCCAGGGTCCCCCACTCTGTCCCAGACCCAGCCCCCCCTGTCCCAGACCCAGGGCCCACCTCTCTCCCAGACCCAGCCTCCCTCTGTCCCAGACCCAGCCCCCCTCTGTCCCAGACCCAGGGCCCCTCCTCTGCCCCAGACCCCAGGCCCCCCTCTGTCCCTAGACCCAGGGTCCCCCCTCGTCCCGACCCGGGCCCCCCACTCTGTCCCAGAACCAGGCCCCCCCTTGATCACAGATCCAGAGTCCCCTCCCTCTGTCCCAGACCAGGGTCCCCTGTCTGTCCCAGACCCAGGGCCCCTCCTCTGCCCCATACCCAGGGCCCCCTCTGTTCCAGACCCAGGTTCCCTCACTCTGTCCCAGACCCAGGGTCACCACTCTATCCCAGACCCTGGGTCCCCCACTCTGTCCCAGACCCAGGGCCTCCCTCTGTCCCAGACCCAGCCCCCCTCTGTCCCACCCCCAGCTCCACTCTGTCCCAGACCCAGGGTCCCCCACTCTGTCCCAGACCCGGGTCCCCCACTCTGTCCCAGACCCAGGCTCCTCTCTGCCTAGACCCAGGGTCCCTCCACTCTTTCCCAGACCCAGACCCCCCCTTTCCCAGACCCAGGGCCCACCTCCCTCCCAGACCCCCTCTCTTCCAGACCCAGGGTCCCCCCCTCTCCCATACCCAGGACCCCCCACCTCGTCCCCAGACCCAGGTCCCCACCCCCTCGTGTCCCAGACCCCCCCTCTGTCACAGATCTAGAGTCCCCCACTCTGTCCCAGACCCAGCGTCCCACAATCTGTCCCAGAACCCATGGCCCCCCTCTGTCACAGATCCAGAGTCCCCTCCCTCTGTCCCAGACCCAGGGTCCCCCGTCTGTCCCAGACCCAGGGCCCCTCCTCTGCCCCAGACCCCCCTCTGTCCCAGACCCAGGTTCCCTCACTCTGTCCCACCCAGGTCACACCACCTCTGTCCCAGACCCAGGAGATAGAGTTACATGACATTAAAACCAGTGTCATCTGTCCCCATCGCCTCTCCTTCCAATACAGCATGATCTCCTTTAGTAAACTTTTTTTTAACACTCACTGTGTTGTGAAGTTCCTAGTCAGAATCTCAGGATCGGATGTCGGATCTTTCATCCCCTCCCCAGAGCCCTCCACCCACAAATCTCTGCAGACTGCTGGTGACGGGGAGGGAGGGGAGGAGTCAGAGTGGAGAGTCCCGTAGCTGTAGCCTGTGTGAGATTGGGTAGCTCTGCTCTGCTTCTAACAGTGAGTCGGAAACCTCCTGCTCAGGACACACACGGACACAGGGACGCATACTTGCATTTTATTATATAGGATAACTTATAATTGATACCTCAAGATCTTTTTGATTACTTATAGGTTAAGTGCTATATATAGCTTACACGGATGCATATACTTATGTGATATGCCACTATGTAATGCTTAGCACTACCCATTCAGATATAGCAGTATATCATATATATCAGATGTGTTTTTACCATATTTATACACTATGGGTCACTGAAGGGGAGTGTTTTTAAAGTTTAGGGATTCTTTTTGTGTCTTATATTATATTATTTCTGATATGTACTTGCTACTCCCTCAGATTTTGCATAATAAAGGAGTTTTTATATATATATATATATACTGGAGAGTGTGCCCATTTCTTATGTCCACGCTTTCTTTTCTTGTTATTGTTCTAATATATGGGTTTTGGTGGATGGAGCACCTTCTCATATAAATACTTACTCCTATTAGAGATGTCCGAACTTCGCAAATCCGTCCGCTCGAGGATCCGCGAATTTCGAAAAAGTTCGAAAATTCGAAAATCCGCGAGCGGACCCGTTAAAATTAAATATCCTTGAAATAACGAGTTTTCATGTATTTCCGAAAATATGTATTTCCGAAAATACAAGTATGTAGGAATTAAGAGAAACCCTTGTATTTTCGAAAATTTTCGAAATACATGTTTTCCCCGTATTTTCGAAAATTTTCGAAAATCCGTGAAACTCGTTTATCTATCGAAAATTCCGAAAACTCGTCGCAAAATCCTCGCGAAGTCGAGATCCAAGATAGGACGAATCAGTTCTTGGGACATGCGGAAACATCCTAAAATCCGCCTCGTATGCTCAAACGGATAATCCGCTCGGCGACTCCGTGGTTCGGACGCGCAACTGCATCCCTACTCCTATTACAGGAATTTAACCAGTGCCCTTATAGACATCTTTCTATGTTTAAACAGGTTAAAGTGCACTTAAAAACTATTTCTACCTAAACCTTTTTAAATGTATGTAGGGCATTTCTGAAGCACCAATCACAGAAAGGCTACCAGCAATGCAGAGCTCCACAGGAGAAGTATGCTTCTGCTGCTTTTTTTTTTTTGTAATCACAGGCGTTTGGGTTGGGCAGGGATTCCCTACACTACAGAGAGCCATGGAGGGATTCGAGGGTGGGAGGGAGGGTGGAGAGTGCTCCCCTGCACATGCCACAATTCCTCCCAGAGGACAAGGAGTAGGCAGAAACCTTTTCAAAGGGCAGCTCCTACTCTCAGTTTCCTGGATTTTGACAATCACTCGAACGAGAACCATTTTTTTAACACTACAACCATGGAGCCAGCAGTGGTTAAATTTTAGTTTTGGAAGTGGACATGCCCATTAAGTCAATTTAGACTACTTATTCCTCTGTTTGTATATGTTTGCTAGTTTGATATTATGTATTGTTTTTTTTCTAATTAAACAATTTTATTAATACATGTTTATACTTTGAACTTTATTTGTCCTAACATACACACATTATATATATATTGTGCATAAAACACAGATGTGGTGGGAAAAGCAACATGCACACACAAATAATAAAAAAAAATTAAACAACCATTTATTAAAAATGTTTACATAGGATGAGAAAGGTAAAAAGAGCCCTCTTTGTCTCTGTGGAGGACCGGTGGACCCCCCCCCCCCCCGGCTCATTCGTAGAAGCTAAACGGCTGTAGTCAAAGGCAATCAGCAGGTGAGAATGCTAGACCTAGCTAAATAGTAGACATAGCGTGTATGCATACCAGCACATTGAGTGGTCTGGGTGTACACCAGCCCCAGACCCTTCACTGGGGTAATCAAGATGCAAACGAAAGCAGAGGGCTTGGCACCCAGGAATAGAGAATAAAACCAAATAGTTTATTTTAAAAATGCAAAGATGGGACCATGCCTGACGCGTTTCGTGCTAATTGCACTTCATCAGAGGCGTGTCCCCATACAAACGTAAATTCCTTATAACAGGTGAACAATCAGCTGGTGAATCAAACACCTACATAGTGATTAACCCTCTCATGACCAAGGGACAGAAAGAGAAATATGACAATAAAGAAACAAAACACAAACCAAATACTAACATCCTAATTGTTAATAATAAAATAAAAAAAAAAAACCAAACAATGTAATAAAGGAGATATGTAATAAATATAAACAAGGCAGAAAAGATCACAGGGAAGACTGTTAGAAGGTATATCACAAGAACACTGAGAATAAACCAGTAAACAGAGATATCTCTGTTTACTTTTTTTTGACTATTTGATTTGATATCTGTCTTTATTATATTCTCAGTGTTCCAGGGAGAGTAATCCTGATTCCCTCTCCCCATGTATGTGGGGTGTGGGGGTTTTGTTACTGGAAAACAGAGTAATGCTGGATGGGGCTGGATGAAATGTTGCACTGTGTGCCATTTAATGTACCTTATAAGCCTGGCCTTCCTATATAAAATGCACGCTGCCGGCTCCTACGCTAAATGCTAATAATAATAAAATAAGGTTAACGTGACTATGGGTTTGCAGCGGGTGCATGGGCATCTCGAGGACACAATAACAGGCTTTATAGTCAAACAAAGGTTTACACGCGAATCACAACGCAGAAGGAACTGCTATCGGCCTTTACATTGGATGTGATTCCCCCTCACACCATCAGACTGTACTGAGAAAAAAAGGAATGAGAAAAGAAACCCAATGATACACTCCATAAGTCAGCCTTCCTATATATTTGAGCTCTTTTTATGAATGATATTGTGGCATTTTCTGAGAAGATCCAGATGTTTAGCTGCAGAAACTCCACATGTAATATTCTGGCAATGGTGACCGTTCAAAAGTGACCTGCTAGGCACTAACGGGGAGATTCAATATATAGGTCGTTATTGCATCTTGGGATCGGGCTAAGGTAAGGAGCGGGACTTTAATGCTCCAAAGCTGTAGCGTTATGTTTTGGATCGTTACACAGCGCTACTTCCAAAACATTCGAAAATGGCGCTGTGCTCTAAAAGCCGTCTAAAACCCACGTTAACCCAAAATTTTCCGGGTTAATGTGGGTTTAGATGGAAATGGGCTATATTGTATCTCCCCCCAAGTTTGCGTGGCCACACTGCGATTTTTTTTTCGAGCACATGTAACCACCATTTTTACGAATTGATGACTCTCTGATAGAAATATTATTAGATACACAAGGCAAATGTGCGTGAAACACTCAACCTTGCATTACTGAGCATTATAATGAGGCCGCAAACTGAACTACAGATCCCATCACCCTTTACACCAAGTGACTGAACTACAGATCCCATCACCTTTACCACCTGATTAAACGCATATTAAACTGTGCTGAGATCAGGTTCACTTCGTCATACTTTCCCTGCAGCTCTGCACTGTGTGTTTTCTATAAGGAGGAAGCGACAGTACAACACACCAAATCACGCACGCAATAGCGAGCGTTTCATGTTATACTGCGTGTGGCGATTTCTGTGTGTCGCACGCGTTGTTTTGGCGCGTGCATTTTCGCTATTTTTAAAGAGAGAACGCATGCGATTGCGCAAAACAGAAACAGATGCGCAATCCCATTGCGCAGCAGAAATGGCAGGAATGCTCGCGTTCCCCAATTTGCATGTTAGCAAAGACCGCGGGCATAATTGCAAGCGAAAACAGGTGCGCAATGATCCATAAAAACGCGCTAGTGTGCAGATAGCCCTTAGTGAGCATTTTTAGAAACAATGGGCACAGATACAGACAGAGGAGGAAAAAACCCACTCAGAAGGAGTATACCCCCATGGAAGACAAAGCTACGAGCAGAACTATTACAGATGATGGCTATATGGTGAGAAAATAAATACTACGGTAAAATATACCTGCAAGTTTGGGACTACTGTATATATACTCGAGTATAAACCGACCCGAGTATAAACCGAGGTACCCAATTTCAGGGTAATAAAGTTGTTGACTCGAGTATAAACGAAGGGTAGAAACTTGGCATTCAAGATGTTTGGAAACTACAACTCCCAGCTAAATAAAGCATGAAATTACTTCAAACTGATCTTTCTAGATCATAGAGTAAAGGAAAGGGACTTAAAGCTGAAACAGTGTTTTTCTATAAATGTCCCTATGAAATTGTAACTAAATCTTTAGGCCAGCTAGGAGGATGAAATAGAATGTATGAATAGAATTTGCTCATGGTGTTTTTATATATAGAACACTAACAGGGGATGCATAAAGTTCTTATCATAAAAAAAGGTGCTAGTTTTTGCCCCAACCTCAACATGGCGAGTTTATAAAGTTCGGTCCATTTTCGAACTTTCGAAATTTGGACTCATTAAAGTCAATGGGGAGTGATACTTCGAAAAGTTCGGATGATTTCAGCTAACAACAATGTAACTTACTGTAAATGGCTCTGTGGCACCTGGGAAATAGACTGGAGAACATGTCACTATCACCAAAAGTTTTTTAAACACTTCTTAAAACTGAGCAGAGGCAATTGGTCAGTGTTTTGCACAGCTACATTTGAGGGTTACGGGTCAACCTCGAGGTTACCATACAGATATCTTCGAGGGTTACCGAAAAGAGAACCATAAATTTGAAGGTTACCGAAATCGAAAGATCTTCTTTCGAGAATTACTGAAAACTAACACTAGTTTTTAAGGGTTAGCAAATGATACATTATAGGGTTAGCAAAACGACCATACATTCAAGGATAACCGAAAACGAATGCTACTTTCGATTATTACCGAAAATCGAAGGCTACATTCGTGGGTTATTGATTGATACATTCTAGGGTTAGCGAAACGTCCATATATTTTAGGTTACCGAAACGAACGATACTTTCGAGGGTTAGCGAACTATACATTATAGGTTTGGCGAACAGCTCGTACATTTGATAATTATTGATTTTTCGATAATTTCGAAAATAACAGCTGCGATTCTGAAAAAACTAGTTAGAATACTAACTAACTAGTTTGAATATTTGAGTTCGTCTGAACTCATAAAGTTCAGCTTCAACTAGGTTTGAGTTCGGTTTGTGTGTCTATCACTAGCCCCAACCAATCAGAATATTAATTAACATTTGAAAGCTAACATCTCATTGTTTGGGGCAAAATTAAACACCATTTTTACAATGAACTTTTATTGAATCTTACTGAGTGTTATAATTATGGTTTCTCAAGATTATAGTATGTATGATATTTATAGGTGATATTTTAACCATTTTATATGTACTTTTTAGATCATGCAGTCCATGCAAACTCACCAAACACAGCAGTGACTTAAGAACAAAGAGTTAATGTGGAAAAAATTGTGATATACGGTGGGTGTGTTAAAGGGTGTGTTAAAGAGTGGTTTTTAAAAGAGGAACTGTGGTCCAAAAATGACTTTGGGTAAATTTATAGGAATTGCTCTGCTGAGAGTTTTTTTGCAATTATTTCCATGTTTATTTGCATAGTTTTGAAGATATGTTACATTTTTGTGTGTGATATGGCGCAGCATCACCAGGTCCCCTGCACTCTCTGCTTCCTGCTCTGAAAACCTGTCATTCAATCTGCCCTGTGTCTCCTCCCCTTTGCAGCCCCCCTGGTCCCCTCCCACTCATGGACCCCATGGTCCCTCCTAGTTGCAGGCCCCCCCTGGCTTATTCCCTTACAGCCCCATGTGCCCCGCCACCCCGTGGGTGCCTGATGGCCCTGCCCACTCATGGGGCCATGGTCCCGCCCACTAAGCCCAACACGCTCACAGGTGCTGTGGGCCACTCTGACAGCCCCCTACCCCCCAAAAACTCTGTGGAAACAGCCTTTTCATGTCAGAGTGAGAACTCTGCCTGAAAAGGATTTTTCACATAGTGAGAGAGAAGGGCTGTAGATTCCCTTATCTTCTCTTGCAGCTGCAGGTCCTTCACACAGCAGAAGGAGGAGGGACTTCCGGTCTCCCTCAACAGAGGGAGTCTGAGGCTTGTGCTCGCCGGCGGCACTGTGCAGGAGAAGCCTCAGGAATGTCACATGTCAGCCTCCCACCCATTAACTTTCTGGTCAGTCATTTCTTATATCTTGGGCTGTGGAGCACGTAGAAGTGGTTGATGGCTACTTTAAAGGTAGGAAACTGGCCTTTCATTTAAACTCAACTTGTTTGGAGACCACAGTTCCCCTTTAAAGGAGAACTAAACCCAATTTTTTATACTCCAAAAATCTGAAAACACCCCCCTAAAAACATCAATAAGCTTAAATAACCACTTCAGTAAACTGTATTTAAAGTAAATGTAACTCTGTTAAGAGCTGGATGAAGTATCTGTGTGTATGTGCAGTGTCAGACCACACCTCCTGTCCTCAGTCACATGCTTCCTTGCTTTATCTGTCCATAAAGGATTGGCTAGAGAGTATTAATGGGTGTGACCAGCTGTAACAAGTTTTGCCATAGCTAGGGACTGAGCATGTGTAAACATAATGGTCGTTGACCAAATTGTGTGATAGTTAATGCTGAGAAGTAAGGCCAAACCATAGTGCTATTTAGGTAATTTCCCAGCGTCTGTATTAAAATGAGAGGTAAGACACAGTACTGGTTTTATATCAGAGTTTCGTTCTGCCTTTCTGGTTCAGTATTGTTCTAATTGTTCTTGTGCTTGAGAAAGGCTCTTGGTCCATCCCGAAACATGTTACACTGAAGCACTGAAATAAATGAATTTTAGCAGTTAATTACTGCTGGAGCTCCTTCCTATTCGGTTTCATTGTTTCTATAAGTGTACATTAAAGTAGATTTAACATTTCTTTAAAAGTTCTTAAAAAGGAAGTTTCACACCCCTTAAGCCTCATACACACATACGATAGTGTACAGAGGCCCAAAGTTGGAGCGGATACACACACACTACAAATGGTCTGTTTTTTGCTTATCGTGTGTGTGTATGCTTTTGAATGCATACACACAATTATTATCATGCGAAATGGCGTGTGTCATGTTTAATGCGTGTGTGCTCATCTCGGGCCTTATGCATCGTACAGTATGTGTGAAGCCTTACACTAAGGGTTGAATAGTGTTCTTATTGCTTAAAATTAGTTCATTCAAAAACATCATCAACCATAAGCCATTGAACTGTAACGATATTTTACATAATACAGTACTTAACATGAAATAAATGTTTAAATAATATTCCTAGTAATCAATTAGGGGGGATATTCTCTAACTCTATCCTATAATATGCATCCTAAGTAACAGGTAACAAACCTACAAGGGAATACATATAGGCAAATTGTTGCCTATATTTTGCCTTTTAAATTAAAGTCGATAAATAAATAACTCTGGCTGTAATGAACCCCATATAAGACAAATTTTATTAAAATACTTGACTTCCTACTAGGATTTCTCACTGAAAAGAAATTAAAAAAACCCTTTTCACTAAGAGAAACAGGGTACTCAAAATGACGTTAACTTTATCAGAGGAGCATTACGAAAAAAGAGAAAAAAATAATAATTGCCCGTCGAGCATAACATCAAGAGTATAACATTCACATATGAGGAAAAATGAATGAAAAGTGTTTTGAGATATTAACTTTGTAAATAATCATTATCTAAATTCCTTCTATAAATGAAATTGAAAATGCAGCATCTGAAAAAATCCGGTCAGGGAGTATCAATAAAAGTCCTTATCGTTTAAATGTGGCTAAATTTGTCCCCAACCAATCAGAACTTAGGTACATTTGGAAAGCTAACACATGATGTTGGGCAAATTAGCACCATTTTAAATATGATAAGCAACTTTTATGAATAACCCCCGTATTTTATCAATAAAAAAAAAACAATCTAGCAATATATTCCTATTTCAGCTTCTGTTTCCATGATCTTACAGTAAAACCTTTTATGATCCAAAATATGAAAATTTTTTGTTTTTATGACCAGTAGTGATGAATCAACGTTTCAAAAGAACCGGTTTATAATTCGAAAACAGTGGGATTCGAAAATATGCAGATCCAAGGATATATTCCAAATTTTTTAAAACTCTGAACTTTCCATTGAAAAATTTAATTCAAACTGATTTGAAAAATGAGATTGAAAAATTCTAATGAGAATGCAAAAAAAAATCATTGAACTTTCCGAACCTACCGGAAGAACTCACCAGTTTCGTTCATCCCTAATCACCAGTTTCCTTTTTGGGAAACCTATTTTTGAATTCAGATGAAGAAAAAAATTCTGTACAGCAGTTTCACAAATTTGTTGCAGGCAAAATTCTATAATTAAAATTATTTAGGTATTGTAGGCAATATAACATGCCAACCTATTTTTTGGGTTGTGGGAGAGGAGATATTACCAGATATTTAAGAATTATTTTGTACCTAGTCTAGCAGAGCAGTTGGCCCTTCATCAATCATCAAGCAGGGTCGTAATGCAGGGGCCCAGCCTCTCCCCACGAGATTGGAGGTCAAACCCCTCCATGATCAGCCCACTCTTCCGGGATCAGCTGTGTTTTTTTCACGATCAGCTGTTAAGAAGAATGGACCTGAACTTCGGTTTGATCCTACTTACCATTACTTATACATCACTGTGGAACCATACTTTAAAGGGTAACTAAAGTCAAAAAAGCAAATTTTATCAATATCAAAAACTTGTTTTTTTAACACCCAACGTGATACAGTATAACACGCTACTGACCTACCCCTCCATTACTGTTGCAGCCATACTTAAAGGGTAACTACATTTAAAAAAAAACTATTTTGACCATCATCAAAAGGTTTTTTTAAACTCTCAACCGCCAGGTACACACATCTACTGATTACTTATCCATTATTATGGCAGCCATACGTAAAGGGTAACTAAAGTAAAAATAAACTCATTTTGACCAATCATCAAAATTTAGTATTTTTCCCCCAACCTGATATGAATACACAACACCAACTGACTCTACTTTAATGCATGTGACATATTTAAAGGTAAGTAAAAAACAACAATGTCTCTTCATTGACTTATTGAGTTTTAAAACTACAGCACAAACACACAAATTCCCTTCCAAAATGCAGTCTTTCAACGCCAAATTCAAAGTTTATACTTAACTTTCCACTTCTAGTTATTTAAGGAAACCAGCTTACTGTAATATCTATGCGTGACTATTTTTATTTGTTACATGTTCAAATATCATTTCCATTGTGTAATGTTGCATATAGGAGCTTCAATTAGGCATTTGTGAACACAGCCAGATATGTATAGTCTGGCCCAAGTATCTACTGTATCTTTAAAACATGTTCTTTATTTTATCTGAAGCTGATGCTCTGACGATCTATGTATGTTATCTCTATGCTTATGAGATCTCTGCTCCGCCTATCATGATGTTGCAGCCCACCTCAGGCACTTTATACGTTCCACATTCGTTTCTAACACTTCTCCATCGATGGTCCACTGATGACAAAATGAAATAGCTTTTTGCATCACCTGGCAAAGCTCTGTTCTTGAGTTAATGATAATAATTTAACTTCCTATGTCAAAAGGCTCATTATTCCTATAATACTAAAAGTGCATAAAATATACCCCCATTTACCTTTTCCTCTTATGGGCGTAGCTACCAGGGGTGCAGGGGATGCAACCGCACCAGGGCCCTTGGCCAAGAAGGGGCCCCATTTTGTGCTAAGGTTCCAAAACTACCAGTCTGTGTACTAAACTGTTTTACCAGTGTCTGTATACAAAGCATTTTTCCATTGTCTGTGTGCCAAGCATTTAACACCAGTGCCTGGCTGTGTTGCAGTGCCAGTTTATCAGTGTCTGCATGCCAAGCAATTAACCAGTCTTTGTGCCAACTATTTTACCAGTGGTTAATACAAAGCATTTTACCAATGATTATTTTTTTGCAGTGCCGATTTGTGTTTGCATTTGTGTTGGGGGCCCATGCCCAAATTTTGCATCAGGGCCCATAAGTCTGTGCTACGCCACTCTTCCTCTTATTCTAAACAGAGCAAACCAGGAGTTTACAATTGTAAAGCCAGATCTGCTATGAATTGATTAAATTCAAGCCTGCTTAGCCAAATAATCTTTACTTGTTTACTTTTGTATTGATTATACACTGTAAAGGTGCCATCTACTTTCACAATAACTGAAGCCAGTTCAGCCATGAACTACCGTAAGCTCGGTATAAACCGTCCCGAGTATAAACAGAGGTACCTAGTTTTACCTAAAAAAGGAGAAAAAAAAGAGATTGACTCGAGTATAAACCAAGGGTGTAACCCCTACTATTATTTGCCACTTGCATGCTTTATTGCTGGGAGTTGTAGTTTTCAAACATCTGCAGAAGCCAATACTTGCAAATAGGGTAAATCCTCCTTTATTTGTGCATACAGTATGCACAAATAAAGAAGGTTTACTCTTATTTGTAAGTATTGTTGCCCTGGTGTCCCTGTGGTATTCCCTACCTTGTCCGGCGGACCGCTCACTCCTCGCTCCACATCCTCTGCGCTTCAGGATGATGTCACTACTCGGTGCCGCAAGTGAGAGGCGCCGGGTTAGTGACATCATCCGGAAGCGCACTGAGGATGCGGATCACGCGGCCGCCGGACAAGGTAGGAGAAACATTGACTCGAGTATAACACGAGGTAAGATTTTCAGGCTTTTTTTAAAGCCTGAAAACCTCGGTTTATACTCAAGTATATACGGTAATCATTCTTGGGTGTGTAAAGCCACTCAGGCTTTATAAGTTTTTAACTAATATCTTTTGTATGCCTTTATGTTAATCAATGGATTCTCGCAGTAAGATATATATACAAGAGCCCACTCAAAATAGGAAGAGAATATGTTTACTATTGGAAAGTTTGACAATATTTATGTTTATGTTTTTACATTAAACAAAGAGTTAACTTAGAAATGGATCTATGTATAGATTTTAACTAGAAATGCATCTGTCGTAGTACATTAATTTAAAGTAAGATTTGTCTGTGCACAGCAAATGTTCTCACGTAATTTTTGTTAGCTTAAACAGCTGTATGAAGGTAATTTATATATGGCAATAACATGAAGCATAGAACATAGGTTTCATAGTAGTAAAAAGATGTTTAAACATTGCTAAGACTCAATATAAAAGAAGAACTGAAAAGAAGAGACTGAATTTAAGGATGAATTAAAGGGACACTATACTGAAAAAATGACTTCCCTTTATCTTTTTCTTTATTTTTAAATGCTGTCAGGAACTTGATCCCTTTTTGCTCTCAGTGCTCCCTTTCACTAGATCTCCTCATGTCCTGTTCAGCTCACTCCTATTTAGTATTTTTGTAGTATTTTTGTGTCAAGTTAAAATAATATACATTTAAATAGATGTCAGTCACTAGGCCCAATACCACATGTATCACAGCTGTGAAAGAACAGAACACAAGACACGGAGTCTCTTGAGATAGAACTGTTCTAATTTATGTTACGTTACAGGATTATTTATACAATTTGCAATTAGTCATATACGTCATTATTAATAAGTTACATATTTAGTCATGTGATTACATTTACCCAATCAATGAGAATTTAGCTCCAGATCCTCAGTTTCCCCTTATTCATCAGTTCCAATTTGGACTTAGATGGACTTGTCCAACTTTTATTATCTTTATTATTCTATCATCGTAAAGGTAAGCAGCACTGGGAGCTGTAATAACTGCTTGTGGGGTGTGTTGACTTTTTTTTAAATTTCTTTAGGTACAGTGCTACATTGGGACTTAAGGAATACTTCACACAACAAAGCCGCTATAGTGAAAATAAACCAGAAGCGGTCGGTACTTGGATCGCGTGTAGGTAAATATACTCATCTTCGATCCTGGATAGGGCACTTCTATATATGATAATAATCTTTCCACTTATAAGCTCACCAATCCACAGAGGTCATACTAACAAAGGATTATCCTTTAGTCCTACGGGACATGTAATAACTTTGAACTAACTACTGACTTATTTTTTTTCTGCAGAAAGCTAGCCCTTAAAGCCTTTTTTCATCATCAAAATACATCAGAAGAAGTGGTAGGGGGAACAGATGTTGACAACATGGTAAGACCTAAGTCTACGTTTACAACCACCATTCTCTGATCACCCAAATCTCGATTTCTTTTAACAAATGTGTTTTTGAGGACAATCAAAAACACTCAATACTGTAGTATGCCAGGGGAGGGCTGGGTGATAGTTCTTTACTGACTAGCTGTGCCCCGTCCCCTTTAAAAGTATAACTCCCTGAGGTAATAAAAAAAAAAAACGGGATTAATCCTAATAACTGTGTGATTATATAAAAAATTATTTGGCACAGTTTATATGCCCTTTATTATAGTTAAAGCATAGTAAAGGATAATCTGAAAATTATAAAACAGATGTAAATAGAAGGACAGTAAGGAGTAAAGAATGTACTAAAATAAATTTACATAGGTTGTATTTAGTTAGTTAAGTTAGCTTCACTATATGAAGTTCCCCTGCACTCCGTCCACTGCCGCGTGCTCCAGTAGTGAAAAGTGATAGTTAACGGATACCAAGCACTCCATGGTCTCATTAAAAGATTTTAACCAAACAGTAGGTCTGAAGCACCTACGTGTAGGCCCATACAATATCATATTTCTGCACACTGGCATACTTAATAAACAAAGGGGTTTTAGTATACATTACTTATCTGATCACATGAAGAAAAGCCTTCCAACCATGTCAAGGTACCCCAGTCTGGAAGGTCCTAACGTCTAACCTTTTCAATTTTTTACTTCAATTACGATTAGCAAACTTTTGCATTTCACTCTCCATGTGGTAATAGCAACCCCCAACACGCCCCTTTATGGGAGGTCCTCTGCCTTTAATATAAAGCACTGGATGGCCTCTTCCCTCATTTTAAAACCAAAGGGCTGAGGGGGAAGGGAGAGACGCTGTTATATGGATCCAGTGTGTAAGAATGAGAAATGCAAAAGTTTTGCTAATCGTAATTGAAGTAAAAGAAATTGAAAAGTTAGACGTTAGGACCTTCCAGACTGGGGTTACCTTGATGTGGTTGGAAGGCTTTTCATTCATGTGATCACAGTAATGTATACTAAACCCCTTTGTTTATAAAGTATCCAGTGTGCAGATAATATGATATGTATGGGGCCTAGGAATGTGCATTGATTACTTTTCTATGTTTGTTATAATGTTTGACCAGATCAGTACACTTATACCCTAAATGTAGTTGTAAATAAGCTAATTGGAGTGCTTCCACAATTCTTGTATTGTATAATATATATATATATATATATATATATATATATATATATATATCTGAGGCAGGAGATTTCCGACTCACTGTTAGAAGCAGAGCTTACGGCACCATCTCACACAGGCTACCTACGGGACTCTCACTCTGACTCCTCCCCTCTGGGGAGGGCAAGCTCTGGATCCTCCCCTCTGGGGAGGGGATCAAGATCCAGACATCCACCCTGAGATTCCTGACTAGGAATTTCACAACACAGTGAGTGTTAAAAAAAAGTTTACTGAAGGAGATCATGCTGGGTTGGGGACAGAGGGAGGGGACTCTGGATCTGTGACAGAGGGGGGGCCTGGGTCTGGGACAGAGGGGGGGCCCTGGGTCTGGGACAGAGGGGGGGGCCTGGGTCTGGAACAGAGGAGGGGCCCTGGGTCTGAGGCGAGGAGGGGCCCTTGGTCTGGACAGAGGGGGCTGGGGCTGGGACGAGGGGGGACCTGGGTCTGACGAGTGGGGACTCTGGATCTGTGACAGAGGGGGGGTCTGGGTCTGGGACAGAGGGGGTGGGACCTGGTCTGGGCCGAGTGGGGGGTCTTGGGTCTGGGAGAGGGGGGGACCCTGGGTCTGGAAGAGAGGGGGGCTGGGTCTGGGAGAGAGGTGGGCCCTGGGACAGAGGGGGGCTGGGACAGAGTGGGGGACCCTGGTCTGGGACAGAGTGGGGACCCTGGGTCTGGGAAAGAGTGAGGGAACCGGGGTCCGGGACAAGGGGGCCCTGGGTCTGGGACAGAGGGGGCCCTGGGTTTGGGACAGAGGAGGGGCCCTGATTCTGGGACCGATGGGGGACCCTGGGTCTGGGAAGGGGAGGGACTCTGGATCTGTGACAGGGGGGGGCCTGGTCTGGGACAGAGTGGGGGGCCCTGGGTCTGGGACAGAGGGGGGGCCCTGGGTCTGGGGCAGAGGAGGGGCCCTGGGTCTGGGACAGAGGGGGCTGGGACAGGGGCGACCCTGGGTCTGGGACAGAGTAGGGGACTCTGGATCTGTGATGGGGGTGTCTGGGACAGAGGGGGTGGGACCTGGGTCTGGACAGAGGGGGGGTCCTGGTCTGGGAGAGGGGGGGACCCTGGTCTGGAAGAGAGGGGGTCTGGGTCTGGGAGAGAGGTGGGCCCTGGGTCTGGACAGGGGGGCTGGTCTGGGACAGAGTGGAGGACCCTGGGTCTGGGACAGAGGGGGGGTCTGGGTCTGGGACAGAGTGGGGGACTCTGGATCTGTGACAGAGGGGGGTCTGGGTCTGGGACAGAGGGGGTGGACCTGGGTCTGTGACAGAGTGGGGGGTCCTGGGTCTGGAGAGAGGGGAACCCTGGGTCTGGAAGAAGGGGGTCTGGGTCTGGGAGAGAGTGTGGCCCCTGGGTCTGACAGAGGGGCACTGGGATAGAGGGGTGTGGGACCTGGGTCTGGGAAGAGAGGGGGGTCCTGGTCTGGGAGAGGGGGGGGCCCTGGGTCTGGAAGAGGGGTCTGGGTCTGGGACAGAGGGGCCCTGGGTCTGGGACAGGGGGGTGCTGGGTCTGGGACAGATTGGGGGACCCTGGGTCTGGACAGAGTGGGGGACCCTGGGTCTGGGACGAGTTGGGGGACCCTGGGTCTGGGACAAAGTAGGGGACCCTGGGTCTGGGACAGAGGGGGGCCCTGGGCCTGGGACAGAGGGGAGGCCCTGGATCTGGGAAAGGGGGAGGGGACTCTGGATCTGTGACAGAGGGGGGGGCCTGGGTCTGGGACAGAGTGGGGGCCCTGGGTCTGGGACAGAGGGGGGCCCTGGGTCTGGGGCAGAGGAGGGGCCCTGGGTCTGGAGACAGAGGGGGCGGGACAGAGGGGCGACCCTGGGTCTGGACAGAGTAGGGACTCGGATCTGTGATGGGGGTGTCTGGGAACAGGGGGTGGGACCTGGGTCTGGGACAGAGTGGGGGGTCCTGGGTCTGGAGAGGGGGGGACCCTGGGTCTGGAAGAGAGGGGGTCTGGGTCTGGAGAGAGGTGGCCCTGGGTCTGGGACAGGGGGGGGCTGGGTCTGGGACAGAGTGGGAGCCCCTGGGTCTGGGCAGAGGGGGGGTCTGGGTCTGAACAGAGTAGGGGACTCTGGATCTGTGACAGAGGGGGGTCTGGGTCTGGGACAAGAGGGGGTGGGACCTGGGTCTGGGACAGAGTGGGGGGTCCTGGTTCTAGAGAGGGGGGACCCTGGGTCTGGAAGAGAGGGGGTCTGGTCCTGGGAGAGAGGTGGGCCCTGGGTCTGGGGACAGAGGGGCACTGGGACAGAGGGGGGTGGGACTGGTCTGGGACAGAGTGGGGGTCCTGGGTCTGGAGAGGGGGGCCCCTGGTCTGGAAGAGAGGGGTCTGGGTCTGGGACAGAGGGGGCCCTGGGTCTGGGACAGGGGGGTGCTGGGTCTGGGACAGAGTGGGGGACCCTGGGTCTGGGACAGAGTGGGGGACCCTGGTCTGGGACAGAGTGGGGGAACCCTGGGTCTGGGACAAAGTAGGGGACCTGGGTCTGGGACCGAGGGGGGGCCTGGGACGAGGGGAGGCCCTGGATCTGGGACAGAGTGTGGGGCTGCAGACTGCTGGTGACTGGGAGGGAGGGGAGGAGTCAGAGTGAGAGTCCCGTAGCTGTAGCCTGTGTGAGATTGGGACGTAAGCTCTGCTCTGCTTCTAACAGTGAGTCGGAAACCTCCTGCTCAGGACACACACGGACACAGGGACGCATACTTGCATTTTATTATATAGGATAACTTATATATTGATACCTCAAGATCTTTTTGATTACTTATAGGGTTAAGTGCTATATATAGCTTACACGGATGCATATACTTATGTGATATGCCACTATGTAATGCTTAAGCACTACCCATTCTAGATATAGCAGTATATCATATATATCAGATGTGTATTTTACCATATTTATATCACTATGGGTCACTGAAGGGGAGTGTTTTTAAAGTTTAGGGATTCTTTTTGTGTCTTATATATATATTTCTGATATGTACTTGCTACTCCCAGATTTTGCATAATAAAGGAGTTTTTATATATATATATATATATACTGAGAAGTGTGCCCATTTCTTATGTCCACGCTTTTCTTTTCTTGTTATTGTTCTAATTATAGGTTTTGGTGGATGGAGCACCTTCTCATATAAATACTTACTCCCTATTAGAGATGTCCGAACTTCGCAAAATCCGGTCCGCTCGAGGATCCGCGAATTTTCGAAAAAGTTCGAAAATTCGAAAATCCGCGAGCGGACCCGTTAAAATTAAAAATATCCTTGAAATAACGAGTTTTCATGTATTTCCGAAAATATGTATTTCCGAAAATACAAGTATGTAAGGAATTAAGAGAAACCCTTGTATTTTCGAAAATTTTCGAAATCCGTAAAACTCGAATTTCGAAAATTTTCGAAAATACAAAAATCCGCGAATCGGAAGTTCGGAAGGCGGAAAATCCGGAAAAATCCGCCGTTCGCGAACGGGATAAATCCGCGGCGGATCCGGGTTCGGATCCGCGAACTGGCCATCCCTACTCCCTATTCAGAGGTAATTTTAACCAGTGCCCTTATAGACATCTTTCTATGTTTAAACAAGTATAAAGTGCACTTAAAAACTATTTCTACCCTAAACCTTTTTAAATGTATTGTAGGGCATTTGCTGAGAGGCAGCCAATCACAGAATAGGCTACCAGCAATGCAGAGCTCCACAGGAGAAGTATGCTTCTGCTGCTTTTTTTTTTTTGTAATCACATGGCGTTTGGGGGTGGGCAGGGATTCCCTACACTACAGAGAGCCATGGAGGATTCGGAGGGTGGGAGGAGGGTGGAGAGTGCTCCCCTGCACATGCCACAATTCCTCCCAGAGCAAGGAGTGGCGAAAACCTTTTCAAAGGAAGGCAGCTCCTACTCTCAGTTTCCTGGATTTTGGACAATCACTGAACGAGAACCATAAGAAGCCGAGATGTAAGGTAAGGATTTTTTTAACACTACACAATGGAGCCAGCAGTGGGTTAAATTTTAGTTTTGGAAGTGGACATGCCCATTAAGTCAATTTAGACTACTTATTCCTCTGTTTGTATATGTTTGCTAGTTTGATATTATGTATTGTTATTTTTTCTAATTAAACCATTTTTATGTAATACATGTATTATACTTTGAACTTTATTTGTCCTAAACATACGACACATTATATATATATGTGCATAAAACACAGATGTGGTGGGAAAAGCAACATGCACACACAAATAATAAAAAAAAAATTAAACAACCATTTATTAAAAATGTTTACATATGATGAGAAAGGTAAAAAGAGCCCTCTTTTTGTCTGTGGAGGCCGGGGGGGCCCCCCCCCCCCCCCGGCTCTATTCGTAGAAGCGTAAACGGCTGTAGTCAAAGGCAATCAGCAGGTGAGAATGCTAGACCTAGCTAAATAGTAGACATAGCGTGTATGCATACCAAGCACATTGAGTGGTCTGGGTGTACACCAGCCCCAGACCCTTCACTGGGGTAATCAAAGATGCAAACAGGAAAGCAGAGGGCTTGGCAACCCAGGAATAGAGAATAAAACCAAATAGTTTATTTATAAAATGCAAAGATGGGACCATGCCTGACGCGTTTCGTGCTAATTGCACTTCATCAGAGGCGTGTCCCCATACAAACGTAAATTCCTTATAACAGGTGAACAATCAGCTGGTGAATCAAAACACCTACATAGTGATTAACCCTCTCATGACCAAGGGACAGAAAAGAGAAATATAGACAAATAAAGAAACAAAAACACAAAACCAAATACTAACATAAACTAATTGTTAATAATAAAAATAAAAAAAAATAAAACCAAACAATGTAATAAAGGAGATATGTAATAAATATAAACAAGGCAGAAAAGATCACAGGGAAGGACTGTTAGAAGGTAATATCACTAAGAACACTGAGAATAAAACCAGTAAACAGAGATATCTCTGTTTACTTTTTTTTGACTATTTGATTTGATATCTGTCTTTATTATATTCTCAGTGTTCCAGGGAGAGTAATCCTGATTCCCTCTCCCCATGTATGTGGGGGTGGGGGGTTGTTACTGGAAAACAGAGTAATGCTGGATGGGGCTGGATGAAATGTTGCACTGTGTGCCATTTAATGTACCTTATAAGCCTGGCCTTCCTATATAAAATGCACTGCCGGCTCCTACGCTAAATGCTAATAATAATAAAAATAAGGTTAACGTGACTATGGGGTTTGCAGCGGGTGCATGGGCATCTCGAGGACACAATAACAGGCTTTATAGTCAAACAAAGGTTTTACAGCGAATCACAACGCAGAAGGAACTGCTATCGGCCTATTACATTGGAGATGTGATTCCCCCTCACACCATCAGACTGTACTGAGAAAAAAAGGAAATGAGCCAAGAAACCCAATGATACACTCCATAAGTCAGCCTTCCTATATATTTGAGCTCTTTTATGAATGATATTGTGGCATTTTCTGAGAAGATCCAGATGTTTAGCTGCAGAAAAACTCCACATGTAATATTCTGGCAATGGTGACCGTTCAAAAGTGACCTGCTAGGCACTAACGGGGAGATTCAATATATTAGGTCAGTTATTGCATCTTGGGATCGGGCTAAGGTAAGGAGCGGGACTTTAATGCTCCAAAAGCTGTAGCGTTATGTTTTGGATCGTTAGCACAGCGCTACTTCCAAAAACATTCGGAAATGGCGCTGTGCTCTAAAAGCCGTCTAAAACCCACGTTAACCCAAAATTTTTTCGGGTTAATGTGGGTTTTAGATGGAAATGGGCTATATTGTATCTCCCCCCAAGTTTGCGTGGCCACACTGCGATTTTTTTTCGAGCACATGTAACCACCATTTTTACGAATTGATGACTCTCTGATAAAGAAATATTATTAGATACACAAGGCAAATGTGCGTGAAACACTCAACCTTGCATTACTGAGCATTATAATGAGGCCGCAAACTGAACTACAGATCCCATCACCCTTTACACCAAGTGACTGAACTACAGATCCCATCACCTTTACCACCTGATTAAACGCATATTAAACTGTGCTGAGATCAGGTTCACTTCGTCATACTTTCCCTGCAGCTCTGCACTGTGTGTTTTCTATAAGGAGGAGGCAACAGTACAACACACCAAATCACGCACGCAATAGCGAGCGTTATCATGTTATACTGCGTGTGCGATTTCTGTGTGTTCGCACGCGTTGTTTTGCACGTGCATTTTCGCTATTTTTAAAGAGAGAACGCATGCGATTGCGCAAAACAGAAACAGATGCGCAATCCCATGCGCAGCAGAAATGGCAGGAATGCTCGCGTTCCCACAATTTGCATGTTAGCAAAGACCGCGGGCATAATTGCAAGCGAAAACAGGTGCGCAAATGCATAAAAAACGCGCTAGTGTGGCATAGCCCTTAGTGAGCATTTTTTAGAAACAAGTGGCACAGATACAGACAGAGGAGGAAAAAACCCACTCAGAAGGAGATTACCCCCATGGAAGACAAAGCTACAGAGCAGAACATATTACAGATGATGGCTATATGGTGAGAAAATAAAATACTACGGTAAAATAGAACCTGCAAGTTTGGACTACTGTATATACTCGAGTATAAACCGACCCGAGTATAAACCGAGGTACCCAATTTCAGGGTAATAAAAGTTGTTGACTCGAGTATAAACGAAGGGTAGAAACTTGGCATTCAAGATGTTTGGAAACTACAACTCCCAGCTAATAAAGCATGAAATTACTTCAAACTGATCTTTCTAGATCATAGAGTAAAGGAAAGGGACTGTAAAAGCTGAAACAGTGTTTCTTATTAAATGTCCCTATGAAGAATTGTAACTAAATCTTTAGCCAGCTAGGAAGGATGAAATAGAATGTATAGAATAGAATTTGCTCATGTGCTAGTTTTTAATATATAGAACACTAACAGGGAGATGCAATAAAAGTTCTTATCATAAAAAAAGGTGCTAGTTTTGCCCCAACTCAACATGGCGAAGTTTATAAAGTTCGGTCCATTTTCGAACTTTCGAAATTTGGACTCATTAAAGTCAATGGGGGAGTGATACTTCGAAAAGTTCGGATGATTTACAGCTAAACTAACAATGGTAACTTACTGTAAATGGCTGTGGCACCTGGGAAATAGACTGGAGAACATGTCACTATCACCAAAAGTTTTTTAAACACTTCTTAAACATGAGCAGGCAATTGTCAGGTTTTGCACAAGCTACATTTGAGGGTTACGGTCAACTCGAGGGTTACCATACGATACTTTCGAGGGTTACCGAAAAGAGAACCATAAATTTGAAGGTTACCGAAATCGAAAGATACTTTCGAGGATTACTGAAAACTAACACTAGTTTTAAGGGTTAGCAAATGATACATTATAGGGTTAGCAAAAACGAACCATACATTCAAGGATAACCGAAAACGAATGCTACTTTCGATTATTACCGAAAATCGAAGGCTACATTCGTGGGTTATTGATTGATACATTCTAGGGTTAGCGAAACCGATCCATATATTTTAGAGTTACCGAAAACGAACGATACTTTCGAGGGTTAGCGAACTATACATTATAGGTTTGGCGAACAGCTCGTACATTTGATAATTATTGATTTTTCGATAATTATCGAAAATACAGCTGCGATTCTGAAAAACAAACTAGTTAGAATACTAACTAACTAGTTTGAATATTTGAGTTCGTCTGAACTCATAAAGTTCAGCTTCAACTTAGGTTTGAGTTCGGTTTTGTGTCTATCACTAGCCCCAACCAATCAGATATTATTTAACATTTGAAAGCTAACATCTCATTGTTTGGGGCAAAATTAACACCATTTTTAACAATAAGAACTTTTATTGAATCTTACTGAGTGTTATAATTATGGTTTCTCAAGATTATAGTATGTATGGAATATTTTATAAGGTGATAATTTTAACCATTTTATATGTACTTTTTATAGATCATGCAGATCATGCAGAACTGCACCAAACACAGCAGTGACTTTAAGAACAAAGAGTTAATGTGGAAAAAGAATTGTGATATACGGTGGGTGTGTTAAAGGGTGTGTTAAAGAGTGTTTTTAAAGAGGAACTGTGGTCCAAAAATGACTTTGGGTAAATTTATAGGAATTGCTCTGCTGAGAGTTTTTTGCAATTTATTTCCATTGTTTATTTTGCATAGTTTTGAAGATATTTACATTTTTGTGTGTGATATGGCAGCAGCATCACCAGGTCCCCTGCACTTCCTGCTTCCTGCTCTGAAACCTGTCAGTCAATCTGCCCTGTGTCTCCTCCCCTTTGCAGCCCCCCTGGTCCCTCCCACTCATGGACCCCATGGTCCCTCCAGTTGCAGGCCCCCCCTGGCTTATTCCCTTACAGCCCCATGTGGCCCCGCCCACCCGTGGGTGCCATGGCCCTGCCCACTCATGGGGGCCATGGTCCCGCCCACTAAGCCCAACACGCTCACAGGTGCTGTGGGCCACTCTGACAGCCCCCTACCCCCAAAAACTCTGTGGAAACAGCCTTTTCATGTCAGAGTGAGAACTCTGCCTGAAAAGGATGTTTTCACATAGTGAGAGAGAAGGGCTGTAGATTCCCTTATCTTCTCTGCAGCTGCAGGTCCTTCACACAGCAGAGAGGAGGAGGGACTTCCTGTCTCCCTCACACACTGAGGGAGTCTGAGGCTGTGCTCGCCGGCGGCACTGTGCAGGAGAAGCCTCAGGAATGTCACATGTCAGCCTCCCACCCATTAACTTTCTGGTCAGTCATTTCTTTATATCTTGGGCTGTGGAGCACGTAGAGAGGTGGTTGATGGCTAGCTTTAAAGGTAGGAAACTGGCCTTTCATTTAAACTCAACTTGTTTGGAGACCACAGTTCCCCTTTAAAGGAGAACTAAACCCAATTTTTTATACTCCAAAATCTGAAAACAACCCCCTACAACATCAATAAGCTATAAAATACCCACTTGCAGTAAACTGTATTAAAGTAAATGTAAGCCTGTTAAGAGCTGGATGAAGTATCTGTGTGTATGTGCAGTGTCAGACCACACCTCCTGTCCTCAGTCACATGCTTCCTTGCTTTATCTGTCCTATAAAAGGATTGGCTAGAGAGTATTAATGGGTGTGACCAGCTGTAACAAGTTTCTGCCATAGCTAAGGACTGAGCATGTGTAGAACATAATGGTCGTTGACCAAATTGTGTGATAGTATAATGCTGAGAAGTAAAGCACAAACCATATGCTATTTAGGTAAATTTCCCAGCGTCTGTATTAAAATGAGAGGTAAGACACAGATTACTGGTTTTATATCAAGGTGTTCTGCCTTCTGGTTCAGTATTGTTCTAATTGTTCTTGTGCTTGAGAAAGGCTCTTGGTCCATCCCGAAACATGTTACACTGAAGCACTGAAATAAATGAATTTTAGCAGTTAATTACTGCATGGAGTCTCCTTCCTATTCGGTTTCATTGTTTCTATAAGTGTAACTATTAAAGTAGATTTAACCATTTTCTTTAAAAAGTTCTTAAAAGGAAGTTCACACACCCTTAAGCCTCATACACACATACGATAGTGTACAGGAGGCCCAAAGTTGGAGCGGATAACACACACACTACAAATGTCTGTTTTTGCTTATCGTGTGTGTGTATGCTTTTGAATGCATACACACAAATTATTATCATGCGAAATGGCGTGTGTCATGTTCAATGCGTGTGTGTCATCAGCTCGGGCCTTATGCATCGTACAGTATGTGTGAAGCCTTACACTAAGGGTTGAATAGTGTTCTTATTGCTTAAAATTAGTTCATTCAAAAACCCATTACAAGCCAATGAACTGTAACTGATATTTTACATAATACAGTACTTAACATGAAAATAAATGTTTAAATAATATTCCTAGTAATCAATTAGGGGGGGATATTCTCTAACTCTATTCAGTATAATATGCATCCTAGTAACAGGTAACAACCTTACAAAGGGAATACATATAGGCAAATTGTTGCCTATATTTTGCCTTTAAAGCGATAAATAAATTAACTCTGGCTGTAATGAACCCCATATAAGACAAATTTATTAAAATACTTTGACTTCCTACTAGGATTTCTCACTGAAAAGAAATTAAAAAAAACCCTTTTCACTAGAGGAAACAGGGTACTCAAAATGACAGTTAACTTTATCAAGAGGAGCATTACGAAAAAAGAGAAAAAAACTAATAATTGCCTCGAGCATAACATCAAGAGTATAACATTACAATATGAGAAAATGAATGAAAAGTGTTTTTGAAGATATTAACTTTGTAAATAATACATTATCTAAATTCCTTCTATAAAATAAATTGAAAATGCAGCAATCTGAAAAAATACGGTCAGGGAGATTCAATAAAAGTCCTTATCGTTTAAAATGGTGCTAAATTTGCCCCAACCAATCAGAACTTATGTAACATTTGAAAGCTAACATCTGATTGGTTGGGGCAAAATTAGCACCATTTTAAATGATAAGAACTTTTATTGAATAACCCCCTGTATATTTTATCAATAAAAAAAAAACAATCTAGCAAATATATTCCTATTTCAGCTTCTGTTTCCATGATCTTACAGTAAAACCTATTTATGATCCAAAATATGAAAATTTTTTGTTTTTATGACCAGTAGTGATGAATCAACGTTTCAAAAGAAACCTGGTTTATAATTCGAAACAGTGGGATTCGAAAATATGCAGATCCAATGGATTATTCCAAATTTTTAAAACTCTGAACTTTCCATTGAAAATTTAATTCAAAACTTGATTTGAAAAATGAGATTGAAAAATTCTAATGAGAATGCAAAAAAAAAATCAATTGAACTTTCCGAACCACTACCGGAAAGAAACTCACCAGTTTCGTTCATCCCTAATCACCAGTTTCCCTTTTGGGAAACCTATTTTTGAATTCAGATGAATGAAAAAAAATTCTGTACCAGCAGTTTCACAGAATTTGTTGCAGGCAAAATTCTATAATTAAAATTATTTAGTATTGTAAGGCAATATTAACATGCCAACCTATTTTTGGGTTGGTGGGAGAGGGAGATATTACCAGATATTTAAGAATTATTATTGTACCTAGTCTAGCAGAGCAAGTTGGCCCCTTCTATCAAGTCAATCAAGCAGGGGCGTAACTGCAGGGGCCCAGCCTCTCCCCACGAGATTGGAGGTCAAACCCTCCATGATCAGCCCACTCTTCCGGGATCAGCTGTGTTTTTTCCACGATCAGCTGTTTAAAAGAATGGACCTGAACTTCCGGTTTGATCTACTTATCCATTACTTATACATCACTGTGGAAGCCATACTTTAAAGGGTAACTAAAGTCAAAAAAGCAAATTTTGATCAATAATTCAAAAACTTTGTTTTTTTAACACCCAACGTGATACAGGTATACACAGCTACTGACCTACCCCTCCATTACTGTTGCAGCCATACTTAAAGGGTAACTACATTTAAAAAAAAACTATTTTGACCAATCATCAAAAAGGTTTTTTTTAACTCTCAACCCGACACAGGTACACACATCTACTGATCTACTTATCCATTATTAGGCAGCCATACGTAGGGTAACTAAAGTAAAAAAAACTCATTTTGACCAATCATCAAAAAAGTTAGTATTTTATCCCCCACCTGATATGAATCACACACCACCAACTGACCTACCTTTAATGCATGTGACATATTAAAGGGTAAGTAAAAAACAACAATGTCCTCTTCATTGACATTATTGAGTTTTAAAATCTACAGCACAAACACACAAATTCCCTTCCAAAATGCAGTCTTTCAAGCCAAATTCAAAGTTTATACTTAAACTTTCCCATTCTAGTTATTTAATGAAACTCATTTACTGTAATATCTATGCTGAACATTTTTAATTTGTTACAGTTTCAAATATCATTTCCATTGTGTAAGTTGGCATATAGGAGCTTCATTAGCATTTTGAACACAGCATATAATGTATAGTCTGGCCCAAGTATCTACTGTAAATCTTTAAAAACAGGTTACTTTATTTTAATCTGAGAGCCTGATGCTCCTGAGAATGTACCTTTCTCCTTCCCTATACAGTCTTTCAATGTTAGATCTCTGCTCCAGCCTATCATCTAAGTGCACCCTCTCAGGCATTTATAGTTCCAAATTACGTTTATACATCTTCTCCATCGATGGTCACTGAGTACAAATTAAATAGCTTTTTGCATCACAGGGCAAGCTCTGTTCTATGAGTTAATGATAATAATTTAACTTCCTATGTCAAAAGGCTCATTATTCCTATAATACTAAAAGTGCATAAAATATACCCCCATTTACCTTTTCCTCTTTATGGGCGTAGCTACCAGGGGTGCAGGGGATGCAACCGCACCAGGGCCCTTGGCCAAGAAGGGGCCCCATTTTGTGCTAAGGTTCCAAAACTACCAGTCTGTGTACTAACTGTTTTACCAGTGGTCTGTATACAAAGCATTTTTACCATTGTCTGTGTGCCAAGCATTTAACCAGTGCCTGGCTGTGTGCAGTGCCAGTTTATCAGTGTCTGCATGCCAAGCAATTAACCAGTCTTTGTGCCAACTATTTTACCAGTGGTTATATACAAAGCATTTTACCAATGATTATTTGGTTTGCAGTGCCGATTTGTGTTTGCAGTTGTGTTGGGGGGCCCATGCCCAAATTTTGCATCAGGGCCCATAAGTCTGTAGCTACGCCACTCTTCCTCTTTATTCTAAACAGAAGCAAACCAGGAGTTTACAATTGTAAAGCCAGATCTGCTATGAATTGATTAAATTCAAGCCTGCTTAGCCAAATAATCTTTACTTGTTTACTTTTGTATTGATTATACACTGTAAAGGTGCCATCTACTTTCACAATACTGAAGCCAGTTCAGCCATGAACTACCGTATGTACTCGAGTATAAACCGTCCCGAGTATAAACAGAGGTACCTAGTTTTACCTAAAAAAGGAGAAAAAAAAGAGATTGACTCGAGTATAAACCAAGGGTGTAACCCCTACTAGTATTTGCCACTTGCATGCTTTAATTGCTGGGAGTTGTAGTTTTCAAACATCTGCAGAAGCCAATACTTGCAAATAGGGGTAAATCCTCCTTTATTTGTGCATACAGTATGCACAAATAAAGAAGGTTTTACTCTTATTTGTAAGTATTGTGTGCCCTGGTGTCCCTGTGGTATTCTCCTACCTTGTCCGGCGGCCGCTCACTCCTCGCTCCACATCCTCTGCGCTTCAGGATGATGTCACTACTCGGTGCCGCAAAGTGAGAGGCGCCGGGTAGTGACATCATCCGGAAGCGCACTGAGGATGCGGATCACGCGGCCGCCGGACAAGGTAGGAGAAACATTGACTCGAGTATAAACCGAGGTAAGATTTTCAGGCTTTTTTTAAAGCCTGAAAACCTCGGTTTATACTCAAGTATATACGGTAATCATTCTTGGGTAGTGTAAAGCCACTCAGGCTTTATAGTTTTTAACTAATATCTTTTGTATGCCTTTATGTTAATACAATAGGATTCTCGCAGTAAGATATATATAACAAGAGCCACTCAGAAATAGGAAGAGAGATATGTTGACTATTGGAAAGTTTGACAATATTTATGTTATATGTTTTTACATTAAACAAAGAGTTAACTTAGAAATGGATCTATGTATAGATTTTAACTAAGAAATGCATCTGTCGTAGTCATTAATTTAAAGTAAGATTTGTCTGTGCACAGCAAGAATGTTCTCACGTAATTTTTGTTACTAAACAGGCTGTAAATAGAAGGTAATTTATATATGGCAATAACATGAAGCATAGAACATAGGTTCATAGTAGTAAAAAGATGTTTAACATTGCTAAGACTCAATATAAAAGAAGAAACTGGAAAAGAAGAGACTGAATTATAAGGATGAATTAAAGGGACACTATACTGAAAAAATGACTTCCCTTTATCTTTTTCTTTATTTTTAATGCTGTCAGGAACTTGATCCCTTTTTGCTCTCAGTGCTCCCTTTCACTAGATCTCCTCATGTCCTGTTCAGCTCACTCCTATTTAGTATTTTTGTAGTATTTTGTGTCAAGTTAAAATAATATACATTTAAATAGATGTCAGTCACTAGGCCCAAATACCACATGTATCACAGCTGTGAAAGAACAGAACACAAGACACTGGAGTCTCTTGAGATAGAACTGTTCTAATTTATTGTTACGTTACAGGATTATTTATACAATTTGCAATTAGTCATATACGTCATTATTAATAAGTTACATATTTAGTCATGTGATTACATTTACCCAATCAATGGAAAGAATTTAGCTCCAGATCCCTCAGTTTCCCTTATTCATCAGTTCCAATTTGGACTTAGATGGACTTGTCCAACTTTTATTATCTTATTATTCTATCGTAAAGGTAAGCAGCACTGGGAGCTGTAATAACTGCTTGTGGGGTGTGTGACTTTTTTTTTTAAATTTCTTTAGGTACAGTGCTACATTGGGACTTAAAGGAATACTTCACACAAAAAGCGCTATAGTGAAAATAAACCAGGAAGCGGTCGGTACTTGGATCGCGTGTGAGGTAAATATACTCATCTTCGATCCTGGATAGGGCACTCTATTATATGATAATAAATCTTTCCACTTATAAGCTCACCAATCCACAGAGGTCAGTACTAAGCAAAGGATTATCCTTTAGTCCTACGGGACATGTAGATAACTTTGAACTAACTACTGACTTATTTTTTTTCTGCAGAAAGCTAGCCCTTAAAGCCTTTTTTCATCATCAAAATACATCAGAAGAAGTGGTAGGGGGAACAGATTTGACAAGCATGGTAAGACCTAAGTCTACGTTTACACCACCATTCTCTGATCACCCAAATCTCGATGTCTTTTACAAATGTGTTTTTGAGGACATCAAAACACTCAATACATGTAGTATGCCAGGGGAGGGGCTGGGTGATAGTTCTTTACTGACTAGCTGTGCCCCGTCCCCTTTAAAAAGTATAACTCCCTGAGGTAATAAAAAAAAAAAACGGGATTAATCCTAATAACTGTGTGATTATATAAAAATTATTTGGCACAGTTTATATGTCCTTTAATTAATAGTTAAAGCATAGTAAAGGATAATCTGAAAATTATAAAACAGATGTAACATAGAAGGACAGTAAGGAGTAAAGAATGTACTAAAATAAATTTACATAGGTTGTATTTAGTTAGTTAAGTTTAGCTTCACTATATGAAGTTCCCCTGCACTCCGTCCACTGCCAGCGTGCTCCAGTAGTGAAAAGTAGATAGTTAACGGATACCAAGCACTCCATGGTCTCATTAAAAGATTTATTAACCAAACAGTAGGTCTGAAGCACCTACGTGTAGGCCCCATACAATATCATATTATCTGCACACTGGCATACTTAATAAACAAAGGGGTTTTAGTATACATTACTGTGATCACATGAATGAAAAGCCTTCCAACCATGTCAAGGTAACCCCAGTCTGGAAGGTCCTAACGTCTAACCTTTTCAATTTCTTTTACTTCAATTACGATTAGCAAACTTTTGCATTTCACTCTCCATGTGGTAATAGCACCCCCAACACGCCCCTTTAATGGGAGGTCCTCTGCCTTTAATATAAAGCACTGGATGGCCTCTTCCCTCATTTTAAAAAGCCAAAGGGCTGAGGGGGAAGGGAGAGAGCCTGTTATATGGATCCAGTGTGTAAGAATGAGAAATGCAAAAGTTTGCTAATCGTAATTGAAGTAAAAGAAATTGAAAAGGTTAGACGTTAGGACCTTCCAGACTGGGGTTACCTTGATGTGGTTGGAAGGCTTTTCATTCATGTGATCACAGTAATGTATACTAAAACCCCTTTGTTTATAAAGTATGCCAGTGTGCAGATAATATGATATTGTATGGGGCCTAGGAATGTGCATTGATTATCTTTTCTATGTTTGTATAAATGTTTGACCAGATCAGTAGCACTTATACCCTAAATGTAGTTGTAAATAAGCCTAATTGGAGTGCTTCCACAATTCTTGTATTGTATATATATATTATAATATATAATATATATAATATATATATCTGAGCAGAGATTTTCCGACTCACTGTTAGAAGCAGAGCTTACGGCACAATCTCACACAGGCTACAGCTACGGGACTCTCACTCTGACTCCTCCCCTCTGGGGAGGGGCAGCTCTGGATCCTCCCCTCTGGGGAGGGGATGCAAGATCCAGACATCCGATCCTGAGATTCCTGACTAGGAACTTCACAACACAGTGAGTGTTAAAAAAAAGTTTACTGAAGGAGATCATGCTGGGTTGGGGACAGAGGGAGGGGACTCTGGATCTGTGACAGAGGGGGGCTGGGTCTGGCAGAGGGGGGCCCTGGGTCTGGACAGAGGGGGGGGGCCTGGGTCTGGAACAGAGGAGGGGCCCTGGGTCTGAGGCAGAGGAGGGGCCCTTGGTCGGGACGAGGGGCTGGGGCTGGGACAGAGGGGGACCCTGGGTCTGGGACAGAGTAGGGGACTCTGGATCTGTGACAGAGGGGGGGTCTGGGTCTGGGACAGAGGGGGTGGGACCTGGTGTCTGGGACAGAGTGGGGGGTCTTGGGTCTGGGAGAGGGGGGGACCCTGGGTCGGAAGAGAGGGGGCTGGGTCTGGGAGAGAGGTGGGCCCTGGGACAGAGGGGGGCTGGGACAGAGTGGGGGACCCTGGGTCTGGGACAGTGGGGACCCTGGGTCTGGGAAAGAGTGAGGGAACCTGGGTCCGGGACAGAGGGGCCCTGGGTCTGGGACAAGGGGGCCCGGGTCTGGGACAGAGGAGGGGCCCTGATTTCTGGGGACAGATGGGGGACCCTGGGTCTGGGAAAGGGGGAGGGGACTCTGGATCTGTGACAGAGGGGGGGGCCTGGGTCTGGGACAGAGTGGGGGGCCTGGGTCTGGGACAGAGGGGGGGCCTGGGTCTGGGCAGAGGAGGGGCCCTGGGTCTGGGACAGAGGGGGCTGGGACAGGGGCGACCCTGGGTCTGGGACAGAGTAGGGGACTCTGGATCTGTGATGGGGGTGTCTGGGACAGAGGGGTGGGACCTGGGTCTGGGACAGAGTGGGGGGTCCTGGGTCTGGGAGAGGGGGGGACCCTGGGTCTGGAAGAGAGGGGGGCTGGGTCTGGGAGAGAGTGGGCCCTGGGTCTGGGACAGGGGGGCTGGGTCTGGGACAGAGTGGAGGACCCTGGGTCTGGGACAGAGGGGGGGTCTGGGTCTGGGACAGAGTGGGGGACTCTGGATCTGTGACAGAGGGGGTGGGGGTCTGGGACAGAGGGGTGGGACCTGGGTCTGGACAGAGTGGGGGGTCCTGGGTCTGAGAGAGGGGGGACCCTGGGTCTGGAAGAGAGGGGGTCTGGGTCGGGGAGAGAGGTGGGCCCTGGGTCTGGGACAGAGGGGCACTGGGATAGAGGGGGTGGGACCTGGTCTGGGACAGAGTGAGGGGTCCTGGGTCTGGGAGAGGGGGGGGCCCTGGGTCTGGAGAGAGGGGGGTCTGGGTCTGGGACAGAGGGGGCCCTGGGTCTGGGACAGGGGGGTGCTGGGTCTGGGACAGAGTGGGGGACCCTGGGTCTGGGACAGAGTGGGGACCCTGGTCTGGACAGCGTGGGGACCTGGGTCTGGGACAAAGTAGGGGACCCTGGGTCTGGGACAGAGGGGGCCCTGGGCCTGGGACAGAGGGGAGGCCCTGGATCTGGGAAAGGGGAGGGACTCTGGATCTGTGACAGAGGGGGGGGCCTGGGTCTGGACAGAGTGGGGGCCCTGGGTCTGGGACAGAGGGGGGGCCCTGGGTCTGGGGCGAGGAGGGCCCGGGTCTGGGACAGAGGGGGCGGGGACAGAGGGGCGACCCTGGGTCTGGGACAGAGTAGGGGACTCTGGCTGTATGGGGGTGTCGGGACAGAGGGGTGGGACCTGGGTCTGGGACAGAGTGGGGGGTCCGGGGTCTGGGAGAGGGGGGGACCCTGGGTCTGGAAGAGAGGGGGTCTGGTGTCTGGGAGAGAGGTGGGCCCTGGGTCTGGGACAGGGGGGGCTGGGTCTGGGACAGAGTGGAGGACCCGGGGTCTGGGACAGAGGGGGGTCTGGGTCTGGGACAGAGTAGGGGACTCTGGATCTGTACAGAGGGGGGGTCTGGGTCTGGGACAGAGGGTGGGACCTGGGTCTGGGACAGAGTGGGGGGTCCTGGGTCTGAGAGAGGGGGACCCTGGGTCTGAAGAGAGGGGGTCTGGGTCTGGAGAGAGGTGGGCCCTGGGTCTGGGACAGAGGGCACTGGGACAGAGGGGGTGGGACCTGGGTCTGGGACAGAGTGGGGGGTCCTGGGTCTGGGAGAGGGGGGCCCTGGGTCTGGAAGAGAGGGGTGGGTCTGGACAGAGGGGGCCCTGGGTCTGGGACAGGGGGGTGCTGGGTCTGGGACAGAGTGGGGGACCCTGGGTCTGGGACAGAGTGGGGGCCCTGGGTCTGGGACGAGTGGGGGACCCTGGGTCTGACAAGTAGGGGACCCTGGGTCTGGACAGAGGGGGGGCCTGGGACAGAGGGGAGGCCCTGGATCTGGGACAGAGGGGGGCCCTGTATCTGGGGCAGAGGGGGGGCCTGGGTCTGGGACAAAGGGGGGACCCTGGGTCTGGGACACTAAGAGGGAACTGTGGCCTTGGGACATGAAGGATGGAGGCACTCTGGGTTTATAGCGCCTGTTATTGTAACAGGCTTAATGTCTAGTATATATATATACAGTAAGAAAGATAAAGTGCAACTAGAGACAAAAAATCTAATACATACAAAAAATAGAATTCTAGTGCACCTCCAGAAGAGCTACTTTTAACTTGGGAAAATTTGCCTTCCCGAAATAAGTCTTTGTTAACCCAGCGCACTTTTCCTTTCGATAACATACTCCAAACAACAGTATTTCATGGTCACTATTCCCTAAGCCTCCAGTTACCTTTATATCTATAATACGCTCCATAATGTTAGATATTACTAGATCCAACAGAGCTCCTTTTCTAATATGAGCTTCAACCACCTGTAAGAGAAAATTATCCTGCAGTAAATTCAGGAACTTATCGCCCTTTTCTTTGTTGGCAGTTCCACTACACCAATCAATGTCAGGGTAATTAAAGTCCCCCATAATGAGCACACTCCCCAAACTTGCAGCCCTTGCCAACTGCACATGAAGCTGACTCACTTCCTGCTTGCTAGCATTTAGCGGCTTATAGCAGACACCAACAATGACCCTTTCGTTTTGCCTAATTCCACCCATATTGCCTCCACTTTAACATTTATATTGCCAGCTATCTTTTTTTTTAATTTGGCTTCAATTCTTTTTTAACATAAACACATACTGCTCCCACTTTCCTTTTTTCTCTGTCCTGAATAAACAAGGAGTATCTTTCTAAATTTACAGCCCGGCCATGAGAACTGTTCAACCACGTTTCTGCTATACCTATTACATCATACTTCCCAGTCAACGCCATTATCTCCAATTCTCCCATTTTGTCAGCCAGGGTTCTCACATTTGCAAACATACATTTTAGATTATGATCCTGTAGTTTATTTACACACTTAAATACACATGCCTCCCTATCCCCTATGCTAGCCCCACCCCCATTTCTACCTACCACTGGCCAATCTACACGCTGCTTTTTCCCCTGGGCTATCTATCCCAGTGACACTGATATTACCCTCCCACTCAATCCTAGTTTAAAATCTCTTCCAACCTTTTAGTCATTGTCTGTCAACCCAGACTTTCAGGCCAATGCAATATCGATAATTTTGACCTGAAATTAGAGCAAAACCCATACCAAATGTAATATCGCTTTAGTGTGGGCTTTGCAGTAATTTTGCTCTAACATCACCATTTCAATGATTTTCTATATGTGCGGTGTAGTCTATTCAATATATGCTAAGTTAACCCTTATTAAATAAAGGCATATAGGACAGATGCTGGGGAAAAATGTATGTCTTACCTGCATAGCTATAAGTCTCGCGAAGGTCCATTGCTGGATCTCGGTCAGGTAAGTCGTAACTTTTTTTTACTACATTGGACCCTTTGTATCTAAGAGCTTTGAAAGGCAGTTTTCCTATTTTAAACTAAATTTGTCTATCAACAATAGGCATCAATTGTTCAGAAGCTTTTAAAGTTGTGCAGTAATTGCATTTTTTAGTGCTCAGAGATTCACACTGACTGCCGGGGCAGTGGCCTGGGGACTCATCACCCACAACCATCTTCCTGTGCTCTGAGGGTGGACTGAGCTATAGTAGAGTGCCTGTCCTGGTACTTTGGATCGGAGACACTGCCTATCTGTAGACTTGCACTAGCAAGTGGGAGGGGTTTTGAGTGGGTGCCTGTATGTCAGTGGGTGCTACTTTGTGAGGGAGAAATCCAGAGCTGAGTCCACCGAGTGCTTTGTTGATTTGATAGGCACTAGGGCACAATCTGCCTGAGAGAGGGCTGGCAAATAAAGGTGAAAGATTTACAATGACACTATGTTCCACAGCAGCTCTACTGTGCCTGCCATGTACATAACTCTATCCATTATACTGACAGATTTTTATGTGCACTCCAACGCAGTTGGGACAGTGGGACAGTTGTGCCCCACGTTGCCCAGCCTTGCATGCAAATATACAAATTATACACACAATCTGAAACTGAGATGACTGAAACTGGCGGGTTTCGGAACCTATAACTGTATTCTTCTATGTCTTCTGAAACCTTTCCATATAATTCAATGTCAATGACTCTTAATACATTCATCCATGTAGAAAATGTGCCAGAAATAGTAAATTCTGTTTAAAACTATGTAAAAAAAACAATGAAAGTAAATTGCAAAAATACACAGGAAACAATTCCTGTTTACCCTGGTCTTATGCATTAGACTCCTGTTCGTTTATTTGGGTGTCAAAATCATTCCATTGTGCTGCAAATCTTGATAAATCAATCTGGATAGAAACAGTGAATGTTATTATCCCTAAAATATTTCTGTCACATTTGGCAGATTAAATGTCAAGAACAATAAAAAAATGATTGGCTGTTTTAAACCCTTTTCAAATCAAGCCTATTTTAAATGCTAAACATTACAATTCTGTCATTTGTATTCCCTAATATGAGGTTTCCTTCACTAGCCTGTAATTATTTAAACATCTATGTACTTTCTTGTTCACCTTGTTCATGCAACATGGTGTTGGCTTACATTAATATACATAGCAAATATATGTTTGTGAAAGACACTGTGTATAAAATGTCGTTCTTCTTATGTTTCAGTATTGGGTCTTTCAGGTGCACAATTGCTGCCTCAGTGTGTTTGGTTTAAAGCAGACAGGGATAGGTGTTTTTTGAAAATTCTTCTTAATTTCTCTGAGACCCCTGCTACATATGGGATGACCATGTTCTTTCTCCTGTCTTGCTTTTCCCTTCACTGTTGGTATTCGTGTTCTTTTCTTTCTTTCTAACTCTTTTGACAAAGGCCCAGTCCGGATATCCACAGGTTTTAAGGGCTCCTCTGGGATGTTTCATTTCTTTAGCCTTCGCCTCTGTGCTAGTGGGGATGTTCTAAGCTCTGTGTTGCAGGGTGCTTATGACACCCAGCTTGTGATCTAAATTGTGGTGAGAGACAAACATCAAATACTGATCTGTGTGTGTTGGTTTTCTGTAAACCTCTACTTCCAGGCTACCATTCTCCCTAACTTCTAACAAACAGTCCAAGAAAGCCAGGCAATTTTACAGTCTCTCACCCCCCCCCCCCACCCCCCCATTTTGAATAGCATCATTTGGAGCAAATCAAAAAGTTGCCAGCATTCCTTCTTCTCTTAAAGTGGCACAAATGCGTAAGGCCAATTCCAAGGCAAAGATTATGGGTCCAGGGTAGGAGCCTCCAAATTTAATTTGGGGTACTTAAAGGGCAACTGTGGTCCAAAAATGACTTTAGGTACATTGACAGGAATTGTTTCCTGTGTATTTTTGCAATTTACTTTCATTGTTTTTTTACATAGTTTTGATGATATTTACTTTTTTATGTGTGATATGGTAGCAGCATCACCAGATCCCCTGCACTTCCTGCTCTGAAACCATGTAAAAATCCCTTTTCCCTTTGTCTCCTCCTCCTTGTGGGCCTCCATGCAGTCCCCTTGAAACCCTCTCTGACCCCTCACACACCTCCTTAAGTCACTGTAACTCGATCTCTTCCTGGTTTCTTCTGCTTTTCTCCTGCACTGAGCATGTGCCAACTGCAGATAAGAAGGAGGAAGTAGTATTGTGACCGCAGATTCAGAACCTTCCACCCCCTAACTTTCTGATCAGTGATTTCTTCACATCTTGGGTTATGCAGCATTTCCCTTTTAAAATTGCTGTGCTACTACAAAGTGGCAAACCAATTATAAGAATTATAAGATATTAATTGAGGTTATCTATTAGACAACGGTTGTATCAGGTAAAGAGAATAGGTAAACGCAAGTCACTTCTCTTTTTGAAGATTAATTAAAGGTATACTTTATCACCAAATAAAACTCTGTAATTTACAGGGATGTGGGAGATACTCCAGTTCTTACTTACTATAACAAATGGTAAAGTTTGCTACAATGACAGTTTCCTGCCACTTCTCTCATGCACATAAACACGTAAGGGAAGGAGGTTGGAAGCTTGAAGGTACAGCTGTCAGTTTGGTGATCTTAAGGATATCAATTACTGTAAAGTCCCCAATACACGGCATCAATATTTCGATAAATTTGGCAAATTCGTTAGAATTAATCAGATTTTCGAGGATATTTTTCTGTGTTTTTGGTTTTGTTACCCTTTAAGCTATTTCACAAATTTTTCTGTATGCCTTATTTTACATGTTCTTTTTGAACATAATGTTAAAATACTATAATCTTGTGTTCCTTCTTTTCTTCTTAAAGATTAAAAAACAACTGTTCTGTTACTTTGCTGTATTGCTTTTTTTTATTAAAAAAAATATCTTAAACTGCACAGTAAATTTTCTCTTGTTTAAACCAAAGGAGTTTTAATTACAGTGGATTATAGTTTATTTGATTTACTCTCTATTCTTTAAAAATGCAGGCCAAATATCATTTTGATGCCTTGCTCACTGCAAATGGGCCTTTCTTTTGACACATCTAGTTCTTTGAAGCTAATATGACATAATTAATGCAAGGCTGACTTTGTTTTATGCTCATATTTGAAGATAAAGTTAGGGCAAGACGTGAATGGTCTTATTTTCCAAATTTGAGTTTTTGTGTATGCTTTTGTAACATAGTAATTGAGGTTGAATAAAGACATTCATCCGTCTAGACTAACCTTTAACCCCACCTAACAGTTGATCCAGAGGAAGGCATCCACCCCCAAAAAAAAGAACAGCTAGAAAGTGTGGGGGGGATTCCTTTCTGATTCTATGTTGTAGCCATGTTATTTAACTTTTTTTTAGTAAAGAATTCTAGCACTGCCAACAACCATTCTACAGTATTAACTCTGCATATGAAAGGGGCAGGCCTTTGACCCCTATTAATATATATTCTGGCAAGAGACCTTAAAATATTAGCTGCATTTTGAGCTACGTATGAAACACTTCTAAGCTAAAGCTTGAGTAATAATATAATAAAAAGGCAAAGACCTTTGTAGAGGAACAGATATAATTTTTTAAAGGTACTATAAAAAAGCATAAATCAAAAATATTGTTCAGTTGTCAGTGGTTCTTTAACTGAACAGAACGCTGAGGTGATTAAGTAGTAACACATACAGTGTATCTCTGGGATCTATATTTGGTCCTCTTCTATTAAATGTTTTCTTTAACATTCACAGTATGTTATTATAGTACAACTAGACATTAAGCCCGTTACATAAACAGGTGCTAGAATACATGTGTAGAAACATTTATTTTTCCAGAGCAAGAGACGTGGACCATTTTGCACTATATTCCTCAAATTGTTTATTCATTTTCCCCTTAGCCCCTGTCCATACACTTTGAAGGGGCTTTTTTCCCCTCAGCCCCTGTCCATACACTTTGAAGGGACCTTTTCCCCTCAGCCCCTGTCCATACACTTTGGAGAGACCTTTTCCCCTCAGCCCCTGTCCATACACTTTGAAGGGACCTTTTCCCCTCAGCCCCTGTCCATAAACTTTGAAGGGACCTTTTTCCCTCAGCCCCTGTCCATACACTTTGGAGGGACCTTTTCCCCTCAGCCCCTGTCCATACACTTTGAAAGGACTTTGTTTTCCCTCAGCCCCTGTCCATACACTTTGGAGGGACCTTTTCCCCCCAGCCCCTGTCCATATACTTTGGAGGGACATTTTCCCCTCAGCCACTGCCATACACTTTGAAGTGACCTTTTTCCCTTACCCCTGTCCATACACTTTGAAGGGACCTTTTTCCCTCAGCCCCTGTCCATACACTTTGGAGGGACCTTTTCCCTCAGCCCCTGTCCATACACTTTTATCTATCTATCTATCTATCTATCTATCTATCTATCTATCTATCTATGATCTATTAATCTATATATTTGTATGTATGTATGTATCTATCTATCTGTCTGTCTGTCTGTCTGTCTGTCTCTCTGTCTGTCTATCTATCTATCTGTTTATCTATTATCTATCTATCTATCTATCTACCTATCTATCTATCTATCTATCTATCTATCTATCTATCATTTGGTTGCTTTTCTAAAGCTTCGGATTGTTAATCAAGCCATGCTTTTGATAGAGAAAGGAAGAATTTTTTTTTTTAAAGAGTGGAAATTTATCATCAAATGTACTGGACACATTGAATTCACCGGCCATAGTTTCCTGGCTACTGGAATAATCTAGAACCTAAATGAAGTCCTTATTAATAGAGTACAGTGACTCACAAGAAAGCTTGTTCCTGTTTAAGATCCCTCTCGGAAGAGGTGACAAAGAAATGTGCCACTGTTTGATTCAATGTAACCATGAAAATAATTTGATAGTTGTGTTATTCAGCCCGTCTCAATACAAAACGAAATGGGATTATTTTCCAGAGATGGTATTGTTGAAATCCATTCATATGAAGACCCGAAGACGGAGTGAAAGAGCTTGGGCATTATATATTTTCTTGCAATACATTCTCTATATAATTATAGTATACTCTCCTTCTTTTGGCAGCCACTCATAAACAAATGAATTTGACATGGAAAGAAATAACTCTTCCCCCCCTTCCTCCCTCCCTCCCCTTTGATTGGCAGCTTACAAATAGACGCTTCTGTGCCTTCTCTCGGCTATTCAGAGCACTATGCCAATTAGCAAAGACAATAATTAAATAAGTAAGCCCCCAGATGTTCATTATCAATGAGGAGATCTGTCAGAGGAAAGAGGAATTGGTGCGAGCTTCACTCACTGACAAACTCCTGTTGTCCAGTTTTGCATTATGAACAAGAAGTGAAACATTTCATCACCAGGTTCTTGTTAAATCTGGACGGTTGAAAGACTTGCTTGAAGTTTCACTGTTTCAGTTTAGCTCTTGAGTGAAACGTTTCTTTGACACGTGTAGAATTCTCCAACCATCACTGCCAAAACATTTCCCCTACACCACGGACTCTTGAGAAAATTGCACCAGTTGATTATCTGCATGTCCGTCCTGTCCCAGGGAGGCCAAAAGGAAGTCACTCTGGGAGAAATAGAAGAAAAGGATATAAAATAAATATGGGAGTTTATAAATATTTCAAAGGAAAATGTCCTGTAAGCGAATATCTAAAGGTGGGTACACACCATCCAATTCTTCCTCCTGGTAGACCAATTGAGGCTTCAGACTGGTTGGCCAGAAGGAAGGACTTCCGGTCGCGACAAAAGCAGCCACGTCCGACAGTTAGCCGTGACCGATTGTGTGGTCCATAAAGGACCACACGATCGATCATAGTTTTCCGACCCTTACGATCGTGCATTCGTCCAATTCGGATCAGTCGGAGCCGACATACAATAATTCAGCCTGACTGAATTGTCGGTCGGGCCAAATTATTTTATGGCGTGTACCCAGCTTTATACCAACTTCATTTAATCAGATTTATAGATTTTCAATCAATATTTTACCAGGTGTTTTGTATACGCTATCACAATATCATTATATCGGAGACTTGAAAATATCTGGATTAATGCTGAAATAATTTTGAATCCCTTTTCATTATTTTTAGAGGATTTAGTGTAACATGATAACATAATTTAGAGTGAATGTGATAAACAAGTCTGTGCTCCCATTTGCCTTTCTCTTCACGTTTCCTTGAAAAGTTTGGTTGACCCAGCATGCCCCTTGCAAGTGTTGATCCCTTAGATTATCCTATTTCCCATTTTGCTGTTGTGCACCCATGCGTGTCATCAACATGAACATTCCTTTTAACTATATACTTCACTTTAGAAATTAAGATATTGTGGGGTACATGCAGTATCTTTTCTCCGCATTACTTACCTGCCCAAGATCCTGCAATGTATCATACGCTTCTTAATATTTAGTACATTGGTTTTACACACAGATGGATTACTTGTTAATTTTGTTTGTATTGCATCTGGTGATGAAAGCACCTTGTTCAGGGGCACGTAGTGGCTGAACAAATAAAATAGTTCCCTTAAATTTAACGTGACTTGTGAGCCTTGTTCAAGTTATCCAACACAGAGTCATTATAGATACTATACAAATGACTGAAATATGAAACCGATTGTAATTTGCAACCATGCCAAAGTAATGGGATAACAAGTTACAGATGCAGCTGATTTTCAATAGCTTTTTTCACTTTTTAGCGTCCAATCGGAATTGAGCACTGTCAAGATTCTTTTCTGGGGGGAAGCAGAATAAAGATTCTGAAAATTTGGGCTTTGGCGGAAGATTTATATTGGTTGGACTAGATGTATTGCACATATGTCTTTCTTCAATCTCCAATATTATGTAATTACTAGACATTAAGCCTGTTACATAAACGGGTGCTAGAATACATGTGTAGAAACATTTATTTTTCCAGAGCAAGAGACGTGGACCATTTTGCACTATATTCCTCAAATTGTTTATTCATTTTCCCTCAGCCCCTGTCCATACACTTTGAAGGGACTTTTTTTTCCCCTCATCATCTGTCCATACACTTTGGAGGGACCTTTTCCCCTCAGCCCCTGTCCATACACTTTGAAGGGACTTTTTTTTCCCTCAGCCCCTGTCCATACACTTTGAAGGGACTTTTTTTCCCCTCAGCCCCTGTCCATAAACTTTGAAGGGACTTTTTTTTCCCTCAGCCCCTGTCCATACACTTTAAAGGGACTTTTTTTCCCTCAGCCCCTGTCCATACAATTTGAAGGGACCTTTTCCCTCAGCCCCTGTCCATAAACTTTGAAGGGACAATTTTTTCCCTCAGCCCCTGTCCATACACTTTGAAGGGACTTTTTTTCCCCTTAGCCCCTGTCCATACACTTTGAAGGGACTTTTTTTCCCCTCAGCTCCTGTCCATACACTTTGAAGGGACTTTTTTTCCCCTCAGCCCCTGTCCATAGACTTTGAAGGGACTTTTTTTCCCTCAGCCCCTGTCCATACAATTTGAAGGGACTTTTATTCCCTCAGCCCCTGTCCATACACTTTGAAGGGACCTTTTTCCCTCAGCCCCTGTCCATACACTTTGGAGGGACCTTTTCCCCTCAGCCCCTGTCCATACACTTTGAAGGGACTTTTTTTCCCTCAGCCCCTGTCCATACATTTTGAAGGGACTTTTTTTCCCCTCAGCCCCTGTCCATACACTTTGAAGGGACCTTTTCCCCTCAGCCCCTGTCCATACACTTTGAAGGGACCTTTTCCCCTCAGCCCCTGTCCATAAACTTTGAAGGGACCTTTTTCCCTCAGCCCCTGTCCATACACTTTGGAGGGACCTTTTCCCCTCAGCCCCTGTCCATACATTTTGAAGGGACTTTTTTTTCCCTCAGCCCCTGTCCATACACTTTGAAGGGACTTTTTTTTCCCTCAGCTCCTGTCCATACACTTTGAAGGTACTTTTTTTCCCCTCAGCCCGTCCATACACTTTGGAGGGACCTTTTCCCCCCAGCCCCTGTCCATACACTTTGGACAGACATTTTCCCCTCAGCCCCTGTCCATACACTTTGAAGTGACCTTTTTCCCTTAGCCCCTGTCCATACACTTTGAAGGGACCTTTTTCCCTCAGCCCCTGTCCATACACTTTGGAGGGACCTTTTCCCTCAGCCCCTGTCCATACACTTTGAAGGGACTTTATTTTCCTCAGCCCCTGTCCATACACTTTGAAGGGACTTTTTTTCCCCTCAGCCCCTGTCCATACACTTTGGAGGGACCTTTTCCCCTCAGCCCCTGTCCATACACTTTGGAGGGACCTTTTCCCCTCAGCCCCTGTCCATACACTTTGGAGGGAACTTTTCCCCTCAACCCCTGTCCAATAGAACTGTTTTCCCTCAGCCCTCCATAAGCTGTCCTTTTCCTTTGTTCTCTAAGGAGGTCTTCTGTCTCTTTATCTGTTACGCTATTTAACTTGCTAACCTGGAAATAGCAGGGACTGTGCAACCATCCATACGCTTCAGCGTCTAAACAGTTACCATGACAATGCTTTTTGCGCATGCGCCATGACAACGCTAGTTTCGCGCATGCGCATAATCAACCGGCACGTCTAAACAGTTACCATGACAACGCTAGTTTCGCGCATGCGCATAATCAACCGGCACGTGTGTTACTGGTACACTGATGTATGCGGCACAGTAAAATACTTTCCTGCACGAAAGGAAATGAAGGGGCTGAGAGGCTGCGGCGGGTGAGCTAGAGCAGTGTCAATGCACTCTGTAATTGCCTGGAGGGAAATAACAGCAGCAGCCTGAGGAATACAATGCACACCAAGTGGCAAAAAGAGGTAACTGCAGGACACACACACGGACACAGGGACGCACACTTGCATTTTATTATATAGGATATTAGTCATCATCTGATAATCGTAGTGAGTGGGGTAACAAAGACCTTACCAGATAAATCAGTTACATGGGTGAGGGGCATTTATTAGAGTAAATGTTATCAGTACCATTGGTATAACACCCAATAATATTGCTATGTGTACAGGTCCCTTGATGATGAAAATCTGCATAGGAAGCAAATTTCAGAAAAGAATGTCAATGGATTGGAGAAAAAGGAATGTGGTATAGAACACAATGGGTGAAGATAATGTGTTTGTTAGGTGGGTGTGAGAATAAGAACGTTCAAGGATTCCTGAACGTTCGGTAAAACTCGAACGGCTGCTCTGAAATCTGAAATCAGATTTCAGAAAATCGGAAAATCTGATTGGTTAATGTAAACCATGTAAACCAAGCATTGAAAAATTGACCGATCAGAAACAGATAAGGGTTTTCTGCAAACCTATATAAAGAGGTGCAAACCTCCGCGGAGCTCAGAAGTCATCGCAGTAGATGGCAAAAGAAAGAAGAAAGAAGACATTGGATCAAGATGCCGTATCAAGACGCCGGTAACATCAGCCTCGTTGAGGCCACTGGCGCCGGAGGTACCCCTAGCGGTCACAGGGGTACTTCTCGGGGTCGGTGGCCTCAGCGGAGCAGGTGTCAACGATGGAAGACAGAAGAGCCGCTGGGGGTACCGGTTCAAGCTGCGGGACCCCCAACAAAGGCACTTATCAGTGCTGCAAGGGCCAGGGAGGGGGGTCCCGGTTTGAGCTGCGGGACCCCTTAAGCCCCAAAAGGCCCTTGTCAGGGCCACAAGGACACTTCTTAGTGCCACAAGGGCCCTAATAGGGCCGGGAGGGCCCGGTTCGAGCTGCGGGACCCCTTAAGCCCCAAAGGGCCCTTGTCAGGGCCACAAAGGTCATTGTAAGGACCCAGGAGGGGGTCCCAGTTTCGAGCTCTGGGACCCCAAACGTCCGACCGTGGGATTGTCGGCCATTCGGCAATCCGCGAGCAGCTGTTTTCGGGAATCTCCGGCTGTTCTGGGATATTTAAAAAATGGCTGTTCGAGGAATTCGAATTCTCGAATGTTCAAGGATTTTCGAAAATATTCCCGAACTAGTTTGAATAGTTCGAGTTTGTCTGAACTCATAAAGTTTGGCTGAAACTCAGGTTCGAGTTCTAGTCCGTCCCTACTGTGTATCAATCGGTCAGCCGAAAATATCTTACCGCGTGTGCGGGGTAGCCATGACCGAGCGTGGCCGCACATTTCTCTGGATTGGACGAATAGGTGATCGGGCCTGTTTGGTAAATCACGTCTGATCATGCGGGTTCCCTGTGGGACCGCATGATCAGTTGTGCGAACTGACGGTCGTGGCCATTTTTGCCAAAACTAACAGTCATTTATCCCGACCGAGTGCTCGCTAGTAGCGAAAACTTGGTCAAATAATTTGCCAGTGTGAACCCAGTCTTACTAAAGGAACCTCTAGAACGGGCTCTAAAACTAGGTAAACAAATTAACAATAAAGTCCTGATACCGTTGGATCTGACGATATTGGGGTTTCATCATCAGTGTGTGAGTCTTTCCTGAACAAACGTTCCCATTGGCCTTGGGGTCATTTGGGAAAGACCGAAAATTTCCCTTGGCCATGGTAGTCTCTCTATAAGGGAATCATCCGCGGTCGTGGGAAACACAGTCCCAAGTATTCTTCCTATGCTCTCCATAGTGAGAAGTGTGTGTAGCCTGATATTTGAAAAACGATAGACAGGATCTTACAGATCCTGTCTTTCATCTTTCAAACATCTGTTATGTGTTTACCAAGCTTTAGTTTTGGCTCACACCAGACTCTCTACAAATATAAATAATTTTTTATTTATTTAATAATTAATAATGTTTTATTTATAATAGCATAGAAAAGAGTAAATGAACTAAAGAGTAACTAGAAAAAGAATGACATCCTATAAAATGATAATAAGTGGAAAAAGGAGAGATCTAAAAATAGTGTTGTATTTCACGTACATGATCAGTGCTCAGATCTTTTTAAAAAGCCTAAAGGTTGCTATATTGTGTAAAGGTGTATTAATCATCATCCAACATTCATCTTTCCCACTGTTTTGTACATTTTCATTGTGTTAGTGGTGATCAACTACCATTCTTAAACTAAGGGGCATATTTATAGCAGGACATCGCAATGACAAATAACACTATTTTCGCCTTATTTATTAAAATGCTCTCTAATGTAATTTCAGAGCTATTTTTGTCACTTTTTTATTTAAAGCCATTTATAAATAGTTGAAATTTCGCCTTTTTGCCCCTTTTCTCCCTTTTGTTGCATTTTTTGCAGTTTTACCAGAATTTTCGCCAAACATCATTACTTACTGGAATGTTCCATTAACATGACTATTTCGTACACAGCACTATGGTATGTTCCCATATTAATGGAACTGGTTTGGTAATTATCTGCAGTTTGCTGAAGATAAGCAATACTAAAAAATGTGTCCTATTAATAAAATAGAGAAAATTTGCCTTTTGAGTTTTATACTATTTATATCTTTGGCTGAAAAAAACACCAAATGTGTAGGTTATTTTTAAATAACAAAGATAGGTGTTCAGTATGTATTAACCAATTTAATACTACTTTGAATAACCACCAGGGAGTATTACCTATTTACCATCATATGTGCTGAGCTTTTTCAGCATTATTAGTGCTACTTTTTGCTACATAATTTTTGCTCTTGATGAAAATTTGCCTTTTTAATAACTTTGATGAAAGGAAAAGATGAAAGTTTAAAAAATTATGGTAAAGGCTGGTGGGGAAAAAAGCAAAAATAATGCTTTATAAATATGTCCCTCAGACCCCCATTTGATTTTATTCGTAAATAAAGAAAACCGGAACCTTAAAAAAAAAAGATCTTTAAAAAGCGTAAAAATTAACCTTAAAAAAGAGAAATCTCTGATCGTATTACAGTAAATGCTGGGAAATAGTCTAACACCCCCCTGAGTACTTATTTTTTTTTTTAATTCGTTTTATTTTTTCACCAACAACATGATTACATTACATTATTCAAATTATTGATATATTTTCCCATTTTGATTGAGTATATAGCACATTTCTATCATCTTACAATCTGTCTTCTCCGTATTTACATGCTGTTGGCAACTGTGCTATTTATATGTAATTATCTATTGGTGAGTTAGTCTATAACATTTATTCCAAAAATATACTTAAATCAACTATAAAAATAAAACTGCTTCCATCTAAGATTAACTGTCTCCGTGTGTTACCTTATACATTGTCTCTGTGCTTGGTCGTCCCTTCCGCCGGCCCTCTCCACCTGTCTCGCTCATCCGATAATTAGTTAGTTGGTTGTAAGTGGCGAGTCAATCCACATTCCCCAAATTTTATTGAATTTATCTGGACATCTCCTATGTTTGTACAGAATTTGTAGTAAGGGTAGATCACCGTTTATTAGTTTGACCCAGGTCTTCACCTTTGGTTTTTTGTGTGACAGCCATCTCATCACTACAGTTTTCCTTGCATAAAACATGGTTGATTGCAAAAACAATAGTTCGTAGCTAGACCATATGTCCTCCTCCATAATCCCAAATATACAACCAGCTATCGTATTCGGTATGGGGTGGGGTGATAGGTGTGCCAACATTTGAATCACATCTTCCCAGAAACCAGCCACCATCTGACATTCCCACATTAAATGAATAAAGTTTGCATCTGGACTATGACACTTGGGGCACTCAGCAGCATCCGATTTATAATGTTTCATTTGTTTGGGTGTACAATATGCCTGGTGCATTATTTTAAATTGTATCAGCTTATTGTTCGCTGCCGGCGAAGCAGTTATATGGGAGCTAATTACTTCTGCCCATTGTCCATTGTCCAAACCTTGTAAATATGGTGCCCATTTGTTTTTGATTGCGTCCACACACCCTTGTGATTTGGTTTGTATAAGGGATAGATATAATTTAGATATCACCCCACGTAACCCTTGGGTACGGATTATATCTATGGCTGGGTGCTTAGTTATACCTTGGGTTGTGTATGCTCTGAGTGCATGTCTCAGCTGCATATATCGAAAGTGCATACCTCCCTCCAGTCCATACCTCTCCTGCAAAGTTTGGAATTCAATCAAACCTGACCCTTGTACAACGTGCCCCAATTCTTTTATCCCTGCCGCCTCCCAGAGTGTTCTTCCAAGGAGCCCACATAGTTCAAGTAACATTTTATTGTTCCATAAAGGGGAGTGTGTATAGAATCCTGTTAAACCTAGTTGTCGGTTAGCTAGACGCCAGATTTTCAGCGCTTGTTTATGCAGTGTAGTACCTCTTCCAATCATATGGATTGTCGGGGCTTCCAGATAAGCCATAAATGGGCCTCTAATATATTTAGTAAGCATAAGGTCCGACTCCGTTGGTGTATCGAAGTCACTAACCCAGCATTTCAAATATCTGAGCTGGGAGGCCCAGTAGTATAATTGCATATTTGGTAGTGCCAGCCCCCCTAGCTCTTTGGGAGCCTGTAATTTTGTGGAGCTCACTTTTGCTTTACCCTTGCTCCAGACAAATGACAGTACCAGACTGTTCAGTTTTTTGAAAAAGGAGAGGGGGATATAGCTGAGGGAGTGCTGGACTGTATACAGGATCCTGGGCAGTAACACCATCTTGACCAGCTGCGCTCTACCCCACAGACTCAGTGGTACATTTCCCCATGCCCGTGTTTTAACTTGAACATATTCTAATAGTGGGGTAATATTTAGAGAGTAGAATACCTCACCCCTAGATATTTAAAATGGGACACCAGCGGTATGGGTACAGGCGTTACTACAGCGCGGGATGGAATAGGATCAAGTGGGTACAGTGCTGACTTCCCCCAGTTTATAGACAGTCCAGAAAATAGTCCAAAGGTAGTGACCGACTCAAATGTAGCGGAGAGTGCAGTTTGTGAGTTATCTATATACATTATAATGTCGTCTGCATATAGACCCAGTTTTTCCTCATATCCCCCTAACCTAAATCCTTTAATCTTGCTGTCATTTCGTAGAGTTGCTGCCAGTGGTTCAATGGCCAACGCAAATAAATATGGTGAGAGGGGGCATCCCTGACGGGTGCCCCTATGTAGTGAAAACGGCTTTGATAGACTGCCGTTCACCTGGATTTGTGCCTTAGGGGCCATATACAGTATCTGAACCCATTTAACAAAATTTGGGCCGAATCCAAATGTCTTAAGTACTTCCACCAGGTATGCCCATTCCACCGAATCAAATGCCTTGGCGGCGTCTAGGGATAGAATTATACGGTTTCCGGCATTGTCGTGGTCCAATTGTGTTTGGATTAGTGTACGACGTAGGTTAATAGAAGTGGATTTGCCGGGCATAAATCCCGTTTGATTTGGGTGGACTATAGACATTATGACGGACTGTAATCTGGTCGCCAGCACTTTAGCCAGCACTTTGTAATCTGATGTCAATAGGGAAATAGGGCAATATGACCCACAGTCCGTCGGATCTTTACCAGGTTTCGGTAGTACCATAATATTGGCCGAGTAAAGTGAGGGGGGGAGCGAATTCTGTTCATATGAGTTTGTGTACATGTCTAGTAAGGGCTGTGTTATTTGTTCCAGATATCTTTTGTATATATCTATAGGTAGGCCATCTGGTCCAGGTGCCTTCCCTGCTGTCATCTGTTGTATTGCAAGTTGAATTTCTTCTAGAGTCAGTGGCATGTCTAGCGATTGCCTATGTATAGGGTTTAAGGTAGGTAGTCCTATTTCCGTTAGGTATCCCGCTATCTCAAAGGGCGTACGGTCAAGTCGTGAGGTGTATAGATCTGAGTAAAATTCCTCAAACTCTGTCAAGATGTTCGGGGTAGAGTGCAGCATCTCACCGCCCCTGGACTGTATAGAGAGTATAGTGTTTGTCTGCGTATGGTCTCTAGTCAGAAACATAAGTAGTTTACCCGACTGATTGCCATTTTCAAAATAGTTTTGGCGTATAAAAAATTGTTTGTTTGTAGCTTTAACTGCTATCATATTATTATACCTTCTTTGGGCAATAGACCACGCTGAGTGGTTTGCTGGGGTATTTTGTTCTATGTACAGTCTTTCTGATTGTGCTAGGCTGGTCATTAATTTTTCTTCATTTTCTCTAGTTGTGCGTTTTATAAACGATATGGTAGAATGCAATTTTCCCCTCATATATGCTTTTAGGGCCTCCCAACTCAGACTATGGTTACTAGACATCGAATTAAACTTCACAAATTCTCTTATCTGCTCCCCCAGCCCATCAGGCTGTGGAAACTGGGACAGCCAGAAGGGGTGAAGTTTCCATGGTCCGGCCACCCTGGTAGATTCAGGGTATTTTACACACATTAAGATTGGTGAGTGGTCGGATATACCTCGGGTGAGGTGTGTTATCCTGGTTACCAAGGGGGCTGTTCTCTTGGACAGGAGAATAAGGTCTATTCGGGATAATGTATTATGGGTCTGTGAATGACAGGAGAATTCCATGGCATTAGGGAATCTCTGCCGCCATATGTCTACCCACCCCCAGGACTCCACTAGGTCCGCCAGCGGTGTCCTGGTGCTAGGGCCAACAGTTCGGCCCCGCGGGCCTCGGGGGTTCCAGCGATCCCTGACAGTACACATAGTGCTGTTGAAATCTCCCATGCATATGGTATGTGCTTCTGGGTACTGAGCCAGAATGGGAGCAATCAACTTAATAACTGAGAGGCCTGTTCCGGGGGGGTTATATATTCCCACCAGGGCTGTCAGGGCGGATTCCAGTTTAGCTACTACACACACATATCTCCCATATGGGTCTGTTTTTACGTTCAGGATCTGGTGTCTAAGAGATCTCCTGATCAGAATAGATACACCTCTTGAGTAAGCTGAGCACACACTGTGCGCCGACCAGGAAACCCATGATTTCTGCAATAGTCTAGTAGTGTTGTGCAATAAGTGCGTCTCCTGTAGACAAACTACATCGGGCGCATATCTATGAAGGTAGGTGAAGACCTGGGTCCTTTTATTTGGTGTCCCCAATCCCCTTACATTCCAGGAAATAATTTTAATTGCAGGGTTAGACTCACCCATTCCTAAGTTGTATCCAATGATGTTTGTGGCGGTGGTGGCGGGAGGGCACGGCTTCAGGACGATTTTGTTCCATTGATGAGACTAAAAAATAAACATAAACATAAACTTTTAACATTTGGACAAATTTCAACAACTAGCAACCTTATGCTAACTATGGGCTTCCTTGCCCAAATACCGTTTTTTCTACAAATACCAGTAGTTAGTATAGTAATTTTACGGTCGCCCTGATGGCGGGGGGGAATGAGCGGGACTGCAAACATCGCCAGATGTTGGGGAATGGGCTCCCCCGGTATCATTTTATTTGTCCTCCCTTGACGAGGGAGAGATATGGTACGTTTAAAGACTCTCTGTTGTATATTTGCATATTTGCGCCTAAGCAAGTGGCATTCCCTGTACTATTTTGTAGGGTTAGTAATCTTTTGGGCAGCGGTGAGTCAACGACTCGGTAGAGGATTCTCTTTCCCATACACCATCCATGGTTCTTTGACATATAGTCTCACCCGGTCTTTCAACCATTTCAATAATTAGTATATTGGCATTAACCTATATACATTCACATATCTATATTTCGCTTGAGAATATACATTACACATATCCCTGTCCCCTTAATTTAAATATATTGTCTACCCATTAGTAATTGTTCATAGCCGGTTATCAGGTCATTAGTCCTTGTTGTAGTTGCTACAATAGTTACATTCGTGGTATTATAGTAGTGTTCCATTTACCACATAGCTGAGCCAAGAGGGGCCAGTATATTCCTCCATTTTGCCTAGAGATGTGTTAGAAGTAGGTGCGGTACAGTGCCCACCTCCCCTCTTTTGAATGAATAGGTTGGTGCTTATGATTAACTCATACCTGTAACATCAGTTATCACAGTTGTGTGATGTCTCTTTACTCAGTATACACTTATATATAATTTAGTTTTAAATTTTAAATATCGACTGGGAGACAGGTGGGTGCATGCTGAAACATATAGCAACGATACCTATACCAACATGGTCTAGGTCCTTGGGGATCCAGGGGGGGGGGGGAGTCGGTCTGCAAACTTTTACTACAGCCTTTGTTGTTGTTGTGTGCCGGCTTGTTACTGGTTTCCTTGTCGAGCAGGGCCAGGGCCAAATTTAGTATCCAGCCATTCAGTAGCATCCACTGGAGTTTCAAAGAATTTGGAGATGTTGTCATGTTGTATTCGGAGCCTTGCCGGGTACATCATGGCGTAAGGTAAGTTAAGCCCACGTAGACGCTGTTTAACCGCTATAAACATTGCCCTGCGCTTCTGCAATTCAGCCGAGTAGTCCGGAAATATCATCACTGTGGAGTTCTCTACGCAAAGTTCTCCCTTTTCTCTGGCCAAGCGGAGGATGGCATCTCTATCTTTGGCATTCAGCAACCTAGCCAGCAGGGGACGTGACCTAGATCCGGGTGGTAGGGGTCTAGTTGGGACGCGATGTGCCCGTTCAATTGTAAAGACCGGGGATAGCTTATGGGCTCCAAAGGTTTCTCTCATCCATGACTCCAGAAATCCCTCCGGGTCTCTGCCTTCCATTTTCTTCTGGTATGCCGACCAGCCTTATATTTTGCCGCCGTGAGCGGTTTTCCAGGTCCTCAGACCGGGCCTGTTGGGCCTGAATTTGCTGGCGGAGTGTCATCACCTCTTGTGTGAGCGGGTTCGTGGTGTCTTCCACGTCGGACATCCTTTGTTCCAGTTCCCCCATTCGGCCTCGCAGCGCCTGCATGTCATGCCGTAACAGTCCTACATCGACCCTCACCTCCTCAATCAGTACGGTGAGGGAGGCCTTAGTGTCCTGAATCGCTGCCATAATTTGCGTTGTAGTGGGTTCATTGCTCCGTGGGGGAATATCTGCCGCCACTGCTTGCTGCGCGCCTGCGGCCTCCTGCTGCGTGGCCTTCACGTGATCAGGCTCAGAGGCGCGCACCTGGGCCTGGTCCGGCTCCCGTCTGGCATATTTTCCCAGTTTTTCGGCATACTGCGGGTCATTGTCAGGTTTACCGTACTTAGGCATCGTGGGTAAGTATTCAGTGTGCTTTAGGTATTGAATTTTCGGGGTTTGCTTCTCTCAGGATGTCTAACCACGCCCCCCTTAACCACGCCCCCCTTAACCACGCCCCCCCTGAGTACTTATTAGTATTGAGAAACACTCCACAATGTACTGACACTTCCATGGACCCATTGGCAGGCTAATTAAATGGCCTCTTATGCATTTTCGCCACCTCAGACTTGGCGAATTGGAATTGCTAAACAGCGCAAAAATACACTTTTCGCCATTTTATAAATATGCTTGAGCAGTTACCGCAGCGATCTATGGGGAAAAGCGAAATGTAGCGGTAAATGACCTTTCGCCACTGGTTATCACGGCTTTATAAACAGCGAAAATGCCAAATTAGGTGAAAAGTCTGCGTTAAAGAATGCGAAAAGTTTAACAAACTTTTATAAATATGCCCCTAAATCTTTGAGAATTTTGGTAATTTGGTCAACTGGTTGCACTGTATCTTAAGCTTTTATTTTAACCCATTTGTCTATATTTAAATCTTAAAAGACTGCACAAAACCTGAAATGTATCATGTATAGAATGAATATAATAGTGTATGGAAACTGTTTCCTTACATTTTAGATAATTATGAACTCATCAGATTTGATGTTGCTAGCTGGAGCTCACAATAAGTTGTTTGAATCTTTTCTATCAAGTAAGCAATTATTTAGACATGTTTATAAGACACAGTTTTCGCTGAATATTTCCATACAAATTACCTAGCTGAATCCATTAATAATACAGCTAGGTAGTAATTGTAGTTACTTAAGGTTAATTGAACAGTGTGCCCTTTTTCTCTGAGTGCTTTCTTTATAGGGGAATAGGAATTATTGTATTAATGCTGACAAATATTTATAAAACATTAAAATTTTGAATCTGAACCCCCTACCAGCGTTTAGAAGGTATCAACAAAGGTGACAGCATCTATTAATAAGCAATGAAATAAGGGGTTTCCTTAAATAAATAAATAACAATCAAATGAGGATGCTATAATAAGTCAAACTTAGGGCAATATAACACTTCATATCTATGTGACATTTTTTATACAGTTATATGTAACTATGCTAACCTTAGCAACCACATGCCACCTTGATGATAAAACTAATTAAATCCTGGCTTTTCTGATATCAACCACTTCCAGAACTTAATTTTCAGACAGCACATCTAGAATCACATTGCTTTCATTCATTACACCTTAAAGCAAAATATTAAAACCTTCTGTAAAGAAACAATTGAAAGATTTCATGTGTGTGTGGAGGATAGGGGGGGTGATGGAGTCAGCACCCTAGCCAAAAACTTTGCTAAATCTGTTTGTTTGAGCTTCTGCCAAAGTTGCTTCTACATTCAGTGGTATGTTTCTCTAGGACATTGTAAAATAGAAGTGGTCCTTGTACACAGGGCCCAACATTTCAGTTTGATTGATCACACAGGCTGGCATTGTGGTCAGATTGGTTAATTGATGGTGATTTTCTGCATGACCAATAGTTTTTGACTGATTTTTTAAAGGACAACTATACTGTAAAAATGTACTTGTTATAATTGTTTAGTTGAGGAAGTACAGCACACAAAGTTTAGAGCTGGCCGAAACTCCATCCATTTTCGGATTTAAGATATGAAAACCCAAAAACAGAAATTGCTTTTGAGGGTTCGGACCGTATTTTCGTATATTTACCAAACGTTCGAGTTTACTTTCGTTAACCCTTGAACGTTCAAGGTTATTTTCGAGAGTTACAGAAAATAACCTTGATAGTTCGTCAAACTTCGAAAATACGATCTGGACCTACTTTCAAGTTTCCAATCATATTTTCAAGGGTTGTTCAAGGTTATTTTTAAGTATTACTGAAAATAACCTTGAACGTTTGGTAACCCTTGAAAATACGATCCGAAGACCCGAAATTTGAACAATACGCCCGTTTTCAGATGGAACATTTGTATTTCAGAACCAAGGGGTTCTGTGTCGAACCCAGGTCCAAGTTGGACCCAGATCCCATCTCTAATACAATTTTCATCTGCAAGGTTAGTGCCCTGAGCCTTCCTGGCAGAAGCAGTTTTCTTTGTAGAAATGAAATTGGGAGGTAGAAAGTACCAGTCTTACCTTCCTGCTCCAGGTACTGTACAATATGTTGTGACTTTAGAAAGTATCATACGGTATCATACGGTAAACCTCGAATTTGGCCGCAACCCTCAAATGTAGCAAAAACTTGATGCAGAAACCTTGACAATTGCACAATCGTGTGGAAAGTTACAGGGCGATGCACCGAGCGCCACTATCGGCAACCCGGTGCAAACAGCCCGGCGATGTTACATGCCAATAGCGGCACTCCGAACATCGCTACTTGGCGCTGTTCTATTCCGGCACTTTCGACGCCAGCTATTCTCACCATGTCAACAGCCTCCTTGGTGGGTATACAGGTGAAGAGAGATGTCACATCATAGGACACCATAGTTTCTTCTGCACCAAGTATCTTCAATCTTGTTGGTGAAATCCTGAGAGTTCTGGATGTGATGCTTAGAACTTCCCACCAGTGCAACTTCCCACCGATAACAACACATATGAGACTTTAACAAGGGATCCCACCAGCCGTTACAAGAAAAGGGTGATAGACTTACTACAACAGCTTCAAAAGGATAAAGCCATTGATCGAGCAATGTATCATCGCCTCTACCCTGGTGAGGCACATCCATGCATATATGGACTCCCAAAGATACATAAGCAAGGAGCACCACTAAGACCTATAGTCAGCAGCATCAACTCTGTAACATACAAGGTGGCAAAATACCTAGCCAACATCTTAGGACCATTGGTGGTTCTAATCATCACATCCAAAACTCTCAGGATTTCACCAACAAGATTGAAGATATAGTACTCGGTGCAGAAGAAACTATTGTGTCCTATGATGTGACATCTCTCTTCACCTGTATACCCACCAAGGAGGCTGTTGACATGGTGAGAAAATGGCTAGGCCATGACAGCACTCTTACGAGCAGAACTGATCTCAACCCAGAACAGGTGTGTTCCTTACTGCACTTGTGCCTGAATACCACCTATTTTAAATACAGGGATAAGTTCTATAAGCAAAAACACAGATGTGCTATGGGATCTCCAGTTTCACCCATTGTGGCCAACCTTCACATGGAGGAGGTAGAAAAACAGGCGCTTAATACCTTTAAGGGCATAGCACCCAGCCACTGGTTCAGATATGTGGATGACACCTGGGTTGAAATCCACCAAAAGGAAGTACAAGCTTTCACAGAACACATTAATGCAGTAGACCAAAACATCAAATTTACAAGGGAAGAGGTACAAAACAACAAACTGGCTTTCTTGCACTGCTTGGTAGAAGTTAAGGAAAATGGTAAACTGGAAGTAGAGGTTTACAGAGGAGCCCTTTAAACGTGTGGATAACCAGACTGGGCCTTTGTCAAAAGAAGTAGAAGGAAAGAAAAGAACACGAATACCAACAGTGAAGGGGAAAAGCAAGACAGGAGAAAGAACATGGTCATCCCATAAGTAGCAGGGGTCTCCGAGGAAATTAAGAAGAGTTTTCAAAAAACACTGTATCCCAGTCTGCTTTAAACCGAACAACACACTGAGGCAGCAATTGGTACATCAACAAGACCCAATACGAAACACAAGAAAAGCGACATCATATATGCAGTGCAGTGCAGTGAAGAATGCTCTGATTTGTATGTGGGGGAGACCAAACAGCAACTGCATCACTGTATGGCCCAGCACAGAAGACATACCTTTGAAGATTGTAATGTTAACATATTGGCAAAGGAATGTGACTGGTTCAAGAGAGGTGTTAAGGAGGCCATTTATGTGAAAATAAAGAAACCAAGCCTAAATAGAGGTTGGGGGGTTCGACACCAACTGTCTGCCATGTACAATGCTGTTTTGACACCTTACCCTTGGTGTTCCTATAACACCTCTTAGCCACTATGCAATCCCATCCTTAACACTTGGCTGTGATATGCTAATTGGGATTTTCCAGGGTACATAATTGCCACAGATTCTTGTACAAGTCATTCTGAATTGAGAAAGCCAGTCGGATGACTAGCGAAACGTCTTCAAGAACTAAACTTCAAGTCCAGTTGATTTAATTGAATACATCAGATATACTGAAACCTCTAGTACAAAATACATCTAGTTATATTCAGGATACTACACACCTCCTTATTAAACTGGCCGCCATTGATCATATACCTGACGGAACCATTCTAGCCACAATGTAGAAGCTCTCTATACCAACATTCCACATGATGATGGTATTTCAGCTTGTCTGGAATATCTACAGAAACGGGACACACCTGCACTGCCAATTGCTAAATTAATGCAGTTTATCCTCACTAATAACTACTTCTCCTTCAATCAGGACTTATACCTTTAACAAAATCAACGAGTGACAATGGGAACAGGATTTGCACCAGATTATGCTTATTTGTTTATGGCAAATTTAGAAGAAAAGTTTCTTTCAACAAGCCCCATCAAACCCATGGCCTACTTTCGCAATATAGATAACCTGATCCTCTGGATAGCAAGGAATGAGGACCTACTGCACTTTCACCAAAGATACAATGATTTCCACCCACAATTAAACTCAAAATGAACCATTTACTAACCGAAATAAGCTTTCTGGACACCCTAATATGGATTAAAGGAAATACATTACAAACTTCCATCTATCGCAAACCTACAGACAGACCCACATACCTCAGTTATGACAGTTTTCACCCTAATAACATAAATAACTCCATTATCTACAGTCAGGGCATAAGATATAACAGGATTTGCTCTGATTCCACAGACAGAAGCATGCACCTGGAACAGCTTAAAAAGGACTTTACAAAACAGGGATACAGTTAGTCAACTACAGAAACGCAAATCAAAAAGGCAACCAGCATTCCCAGAACCAACCTGCTATAATACCAAATACCAATACCAGACCCAAAAGGAGAACCGTACCCCACTGGTTGTTACATATTACCCCCACATGGAAATACTCAGAAAGATAACCAAGAAACTCCAACCCATTTTACAAAAGGACTATAGACTACAAGAAATATTCCCAGACCCCCCACTCTTAGCTTATCGACAACCACCCAATTTAAAACAACTGCTTGTAAGAAGCTCCCTAACAGGCCCCACACAAAATGGACCATCTCCCTGTTTGCAGAAAAAGTGTGAAACCTGCAAGTACATCCACACCGGAGACAGGATACTAATACCAGGTTTCCAACATTGGTTTGAAATAATGGGAACTTTCTCTTGCAAATCATCAAGTGTAGTATACCTGATTTTATGTTCTACGTGCCCCTCAGGACTATATGTAGTAGAGGGGCACCAACAGCAATAAACGAGATGTCCCTGTGGGTGCCCATTTCTGCAGCCAAGGACACAGGCTAAAAGACCTAAATGCTCATGCTCATGGGAAGTTTTAGAACCCAAAAGTAGAGGTTAGAATGAGAATGTTAACTTGTAAAAAAAATTTGGGACTCTGGACTCAATAAAGATCTAAACTTTATGTGTCACTATGTTTTTTAATCTAAATGTCATGTAGAATTAATCAGACCAAATTCCTTAAAACCACCCAAACCCATAAATATCTAAATTATATCAGACCCTTGACACTAGTGTGTCTGACCGTTTGTCTAACCTTTGTTAATACTTTTATTATTGCCTGTGATCATCTAATGTGTATTTACTGTTTTATTTACGACTGCCATTGCCAGACATGGGGGCATAAGATAACATCTGTGTAATGTCAGAAACTCTTTGTTCTAGTATGTATAAAATATTGTGCTTTACAAGATTTAGTATTGTATCATGCCTGAGGAAGAAGCCTAAGTGCTTTGAAAGCAGGTAAGAAACTTGCCTGCTCGCTCGCTCCCCCGGCGCTTAGTCTGACAGGTCCTGACGGACCTTGCCTTCTACGTGTCGGGACCTGTCAGACTACACGGGGGGGGGGAACAAACGTTGTATATATTTGGATTATTCAGCACCTAATAAATTATTTATGTTAATCACTTTTTGAGTGTCCCTCCCTTCCAGATATTACGTTATGAGTTTCCGCAAACAAGGAATGTTGCAAGTTACTGGTATTGATACATATAGTAGAGTTGATCCAGGGAAATTTCCCATTGCCACTTGGAGTCAGGAAGGAATTTTTTCCCCCTTCATAATTCTGGTGGTGGTGGTGGGGGGGGGGGTTGCCTCCCTCTGGATCAACAGTTATGCAGGAAGTGTGGGTATTATTCAACCTCAAATACTATACTATACTATACTACTGTATACTTTACTAAGAAGCATATATTTTATACATTTAAAAAAGTAAAAACGGGAAAACAGAACAAATTTGTAGGTAAAGGTTAATACCTTCAATACTGGAGAGCTTATTATTTCCCACTATAACAGGATATGTACAATTATTTCTATTCTCAATCTTCTGCTTCAAACCAAGGGATTAGGCTACACTTCTATAAAATAGCTATGCATTACAATGTGCCTTCTAACTAGCAGTAAAATGAGATATTATATTTCAGAGCAAGAATTCTTTCTTAAGAGTGTGTTTCCAGCATTCCCAGTCACATCGCTAAGTATTCCTAAGGGCGATAATATAGCTAACTTAATTCCTAATAGGGCAGAAGAGAAAGACATGCAACAATCTGCTTTAGGTGAATGAAACATGGATTTCTGCTTAAGAAAATATAAAATCCTTTATCTGTGACAGCTGGCCATAGCTCATGTAAAATGCAGACAGAAGAGGAATATTTAATCTTACATAATATCATGAACAACACAGTAAACACTTTGCTCTAAAATCGCTGTAAAGTGCCCCTGTTTTCCAAATGCATTAAGAAATTTGTGGGTTATATTACATTCTTATTTTAGTCTTATCCTCTGTATGTGTTAAAGAAAAAACTATAGCCTTAAGAAAACACTGAATCAGAAGACAAAGCCCCTTGACACAAAAGCTGTGCTTTATTTCTGGTTTTCCTTTAAAGCATGCATTGGCAAAGACCTGTATCTGGCATTATCTGTTTTTACATGGATGGTACCTTTAAAGGGACACTACACTGATGAAATCATGTCCCTTGCATCTGTATTCACAGGGAGCTGGGACCACTTATCCCTACTTCCCTGGGAATAAAGGAATGTCTGGGTTACACAGTTAAAATTACCTACCTACGCTCCTATGTTTACTATAATGTCAGGAGCTTCCATTTAAAAAAAAAAAATGACTTCATACCTGACACTGCCGGCTGGAACAATGCAGGAAAATAGATATGTAAAACATAAAAATCCCAGCAAAACTGGGATAGTTGGGAGCAATGGAGAAGCTAAGACTAAATTTTCGCTACAATGATTATATTCAAATAATATTATTATTTACATGTAAAGGTTTGCTGAAAGCTATATAAAATATAACTAAGAAAGTTTTAGTATAAACTGAGCTTGAAAGCAGGGCTTTTTCTAGGCAAATGCGACCAAGGTCAACTGCTAGAGCGGTGAGAGGGTGATGGGTGACGTTTTTTCCTTTTATTATGACAGGGTTTCTTATTAGCCATACAGACGCAAGTTGTTACCAAACTAGTTACCTGTAGCCTCCCCCTGCATGCTTACAATATAATCATCTTGGCTAACTTCAGCTTTTTCTGATACTTTGTATTTATACCATGAGTATACAGTGGTGATAATACTGTATATCCTTTACTTGTTTTTAGTTTTTGTGCTAAAGGCCCGTAAACAATATATTAAAGTTTTAGACAACATTTGCATAATTTTGTATGACGATTTTCTATGCCATTAAATTTTTGGTCTTATCTCGACCCATTCAGAAAGGTAATAATATTTTTTTTCCCCATCTGATGGCTGATAGGTATAACACTGCTATATATCTAGCAATGATAATGTAGGGGTTAATGATCACTGTTTTGGATCTTAAACTCCTGTGAGGTAGTGTTGGAGTTAATGGTCACAGTTTTGGATTTCAAACTCCTTTGTGGTAATGTAGGGTTTAATGGTCACTCATAGGGAAGGCCGAACTTTTAAACTAACATTACATTCGGTAATTATCCCATGAACTCAGATTCAATGCTCGCGTATAGGTATATAGACATTTTACTCACAGATTCGATGCTCGCTTATAGGTATAATAGACATTTTACTCGCGGATTCGATGCTCGCGTATTGGTATAATAGATATTTTACTCGAGGATTCGATGCTCATGTATAGGTATAATAGACATTTTACTTGCGGATTCGATACTCGCGTATTGGTATATAGACATTTTAGTCTGGAAAATATCGAAAATCCGGGTCCGGGATAGTTTGAGAAGTCTGAGTCTGTTTGAACTTGAATAGGAGTTTGAGATCCCAAACAGTTACTATTAACCCCAATGTTACCAGACAAGAATTTGAGATCCAAAAAAGTGACCATTATATCACTGTTTTGGATCTCAAACTCTTGTCTGGTAAAATTAGGATTAATAGTTACTGTTTAGGATCTCATATGCCTGTGTGGTAATGAATTGGGTTAATGGTCACTGTTTTGAATCTCAAGCTCTTGTCTGGTAATGTAGGGTTTCATCCAGTGACCATTGACCAATACATTACAACACAGGAGTTTGAGACATAATACATTGACTATTACCCAGTGAGTTAATATGGGGTTAATGATCTCTGTTTGTCTGCAATTTTCTGGAAATGTAGTCACTTTTTTGTATCTCAAACTTTTGTCTGGTAATGCCGTGTTAATGGTCACTGTTTTAAATCTCAAACTCCTGTGTGGCAATGTATGGGTTAATGGTCACTGTTTGGATCTCAAGCTCTTGTATGGTAATGTAGGGTTAATAGTACTATTTTGTATCTCAAACTCCTGTGTGGCAATGGTTGGGGTTAATGGTCACTGTTTTGAATTGCAGGGCGATTGAATGGTATTATAGGGTTAATGTCACTATTTTGGATCTCAAACTCCTGAGTGGTACTTTTTGTATTCAGTGAACTTTAACCACTACATTACTACACAGGAGTTTGAGGTGAACAGTGAACGTTAGCCTGTGTGTTAATGTAGGGTTAAAGGGTTACTGTATACTGGGAAAAAAAGCTGTTTTAAATTGATCATTAATAGAAACTTTAATTCTTCCCAACCACCACTGTGCCATTATTTTGTCGATCTGCCCCATATTTCTTTAGACATCCAATCTAAAACATCTTAAATTTCATCTGTCAATCAAGTGACTTGCTGTCATAAACTATTCTTCTATGAGCAGTTTGGCTGTAGCTGGAATGGTGACAGATTTTTGACCGTTAGAATGCTATATGCTGTGTGCTGTTTTGACAGTTGGCTTGTGGGGAAAAAGTCAGGTCAGGTGGAAGTGGGAGTGGTTAAAAAAGGGAGGGGGGATACTGCTCCTAAACAAAACATGTGCTGGATTGAAGGCATGCAGCAACACAGACACACACCTCAGAGTAGGTGCTACTTACACATATTTATTTATAGATTAAGTTGAGGAAACAGTATTTTTTTTAGTATAGTGTCCCTTTAATGATATCTGTTTTGGATCCCAAACACTTGTCTGGTAATGTAAAAAGTCACTGATTTGTATCTCAAACTGCTGTGTGGTAATGTTGGGGTTAATAGTCACTGTATTGGACCTGCAAATTGTGTCTGGTAATGTGGGGTCTATGGTCAATATTTTGGATCTCAAACTCCTGTTTTGTAATGTGGGGTTAATGGTCACTGCTTTGAATCTTTCTTCGTAGCAATAGTTGAGGTTTGTACTGTGTAAGCCTTAAACAAGAGAAGAAAACTGAAGCTGTGATACCTTTTATTGGCTAACTAGACAACAAAAAAATATAGGAAGCTTTCGGGAGTCCTAAGCCCCCTTCATCTGTCTCAGTCTCTTCTGTAACATCCATCCTGATGAAGGGGGCTTAGGACTCCTGAAAGTTTGCTATATTATTGTTGTCTAGTTAGCCAATAAAAGGTTTCACAGCTCTACCTTTCTTCTCTTGCTTTGGATCTCAAACTCCTGTGTGGTAATAAAGAGGTTAGTAGGGATTTATAATCGATTCTATCTACTATATCTGAGTGTGCTATCTGTTAAGAGTTGTTTTTCTAAACTAAAACCTCAGTATTCAGGTAAAATTTTTGTGTTGGCAATTGGCACTATGCAATAAATAAGTGGGGTATGGATTGCAGTTTGGGCTCTCAGTCTCTGAAAGGTTCACCATTTATTACCTAGAGGTACACACTAACTAAAAAGTTATACATATTATATATAAAGCCTTACTTCCCAGAGACAAATACATCTTCATAATAAAAATCATTACATTTTTACAAAACTGAAGCCAATATATTTGGATTCATTTCTATGTCTTAATTTATGCTAATTGAATAAAAAAAATTTTTTTTAATATTTCTTCACCAAACTTCCCAATAGAATATACATGTCTATTCAAGCCAAACTGCAAAAACAGACATTTCTCTCGCCACCCACCTACTTTCTAACTGCCACTGTACAATATCTGCTCACCCTCGCTAATGGTACACATACCAGAGGTCTATTTAAAGAAGACAGTGGGGGGGGGCGTTTCTCTTCTGTAACTGCCTCCTTTCGTCTAATGGTGAATAGAGACTGTGGGAGGACATTGTCTTTCCATATAGGGAAGACAGTGTGGTGCTGAAAGGACAGCTCCTATTCACTGTACCGCATCACAGCCCTTGAACGCACCACAAACGTGTCAACCAGCGAGGGAAACAGGATCTGCACGGCGGACATCTCCTGTCTCTGACAAACCACTGACAATCATAGTAAGAAGCCATAATCTGCACACCCCATCATTGCCACGCTTCCTACCAGATCATCACTTGATGATCAGATAGAAATAGAAAGTTAGTGATATTCTACTTAACACCAGATCCGGTTCCCCCGATATCTATACATACTACTCACTTTAGCCACGGGAATTAATGGTTTAGCAGATCAACCTTAATATCTCAGTGAAGTGACCCTGAGCGTGGAACATCGGGAGCAGCTGATGGAATAAATCTAGGAGTGGGGTTGGCACCTTCTTAGTTTCTGAGCCAGAGTGATCCGACCACCTATGGACTGTCCACGTATCTGTTCTTGTTAAACCGGCAATGCAGTAACCATTGTACCCAGACTGGCCAGACTATTATTAATCATTGAAACAAGTTCTGAACATGGATAACGAGTCTTTGTTCTTATTCAACGGTTCCTGTCTGGGAGGGTTTCCAGAGCCATGTACCAATATCTCGGATTTGGAAGAGTTCAGCGGTCCCCCAAGACCCCCTAAACTGGTGGATGCTTGGCTGGTGCCGCTATTTTTTGCCATATTGATGGTGGTAGGGCTGTCTGGGAACTCACTAGTGATCTATGTCATTTCCAAGCACAAGCAGATGAGAACGGTTACTAACTTCTACATAGGTAAGTGATTCCACAATGTACTGTACCAGTGATGGGGACGGACGGCAACCCAAACCCACTAATGTATTGCATAGTGCCAACACACCAATTTAACCTGAATACTGAGTTTTTAGTAGGGGTAAAAAGTCACCGAATTGAATCTCAAATTCCTGTGTTGTAATGTAGGGGTTTAATAGTAACTGCATTGGACCAGCAAATTGTGTCTGGTAATGTGTGGTCTATGGTCACTGTTTTGGATCTCAACATCCCTTTTGTGGTGATGTAGGAGTTTATCCAGTGACCATTAACAGTGACCATTAACCCCTACAATACAACAAGATGTTCGAGATCCAAAACAGTGTTCATTATCCCCACATTAGCCATATTGGATTTTTTTTAAATCTAAAACAGTGACTATTAACCCCTAAATTTCAACACAGGAGTGTGCGATCCAAAACTTAACCCCTACACTTCCACACAGGAGTTTGTGATTCAAAACAGTGACTATTAACCCCTACATTACCACACAGGAGTTTTGAGATACCAAACACTGACAAATAACCCCACATTACCAGACAAAGGTTTGAGATCCAAAACAGTGACCATTAACCATTACTTTACCAGTCAATCACTGTTTTTGATCTCTAAACCACATTCAAACTCTCAGCCCCCACTACCCCACCCCAGGGTGATATAAAATATATAACACCAACATGTGAGATGTATGACAGTGTCATCTCTACTTGTTGTATATACCTAATCACTCAGCTAGTACCCGGGCACCAACCAAGTATATATATTTTATCCTTCATACTCCCTGCTTTTAAATTATACTCAGGTGCTACCATGCAATATACAATAAGTAAAAAGACTGTGGAGCACTCCTGGGATTTGGATAAGAAGTGTTCAACTGTTTGATCACATGGTATCCACATTACCACACAGGATTTTGAAATCCAAAACAGTGATTAATCAACCCCACATTTATTCTTTCTGCTTTCCCCTAATACAATTGTCAGCAGCACATAAAAGAAGAGGTTGGGAGGCTGAATTTAAAAAGCCTTTTTTCTTTTTACAACAATAAACCCCTGCCTCTCCTGTTCCCTGTTCCCTGGCTTGTCTCCCCCTGATTGAGTCTGTCTGCAACGCAAACGCAATCGCACACGGAATCGCATGCGATTTCATGTGTGATTTCGTTGCGTTTGCGCATGCGTTTTTCCCATTAAGTATTGAAAAACGCATGCGATTGCGATTTAAAATGCGGAACGCAAATTGCAACGCACCTAAAAATGTTTTCGGTGCATTGCCACATTTTCAATGATATGAAAAAAACACAAGCAAACGCAAAAAAAAGCGCAGCAGTGTGGCCTAGCCCTAAATGTACCTTTATTCCTGAGCTTGTTGGGGACGCACACCATTGTACTGTAACTTAGGGCCATATTTATAAAAAGATATCGCGCCTTTAATAATTGGTTTAACAATCGTTAAACTGATCGTTAATTTTGACCGCTTTGCCGATCATTAAAGGGGAAGTTCAGTGCAAATACTTACACGTTTAAGAAAAAAGACCTAAAAATGCCCATTCAGCATTTTGTCTGTGTATAAATAAATGCTTCAGAAATACTGACTTCCTGTTTGCAGGACCCCTAATAGAGACCATTATGGTCTTGCCCTTGACCCAGCGCCTGGGTTGATTCAGTTGCTCAGTAGAGATCTGAGCATGTTTGACCCATCCAACAGCCAATCAGTAGAAATTACTTTTAGGAACATTCCACGGTAGTGTGCATTCTGGGAAGAAAAAGGACCATTACACAACCTGAAATGTCAGCTCACAAATATTAACAGCAGGGAACAGTAAGGGAAATAATTCAACTGATAGAAGAGAATATGTAGAAAATCTAGGTATGCATAATATAAACTAAGAATATTAAAATGAATAATATTTTCCACTGAACTTTCCCTTTAATTTGCGATCGTAAATTAACAATAACGAAAGTAAATTAATGATAACGATTGTAAAGCTACGATAACGCAATCGTAGATTTATGATCCCCATAAAATACCATTGCGGTAGTTACAACTACATGGGATTCTAGGGCCATATGTTTGTTAATTAATGAGCGTTTTCAGTGTTAATGTATGACTGTGGCCATACACATTAACAATAACGCGCGTTATTGCTAAATTGCAATACCACATTTAATAAATAAGGCCCTTAGTAATGCAGTCATTGAGGTTGAATAAAGACATACGTCCATCTAGTCCTACCTTTATAACCTACTCTTTAATCCTACCTAGCAGTTGATCCAAGGAAGGGCAAAAAAAAAATTCTGAAAGTATCCCTGAAAGTTTTTTTTTCCTGATTCTGAAAGTATCCCTGGATCAACCAGAACTACAGTTTATGCATTAAAGGGACTGTCCACCCCTCTTTTCAAAAAGTCATATATTGTAGATAACCCTCCAAAATCTAAAGTTCGTTTTAGTCAAAAGCTAGAAATTGGCTCCCAGCCTGTGTTATTATACTTACATGCTCCTCCTCGCTCCACCGCCGCTTTCGGGTTCTTAGTCAATCTCCACTGTGGCTGCTGTGTTCTTTTTATGTTCTTGAGCAGCCGCAGTGGAGACTGCTCCGGGAATGGCAGTCAGTGATTGGCCGTGGTCACTGTCACGGCCGATCACTGACTGCCTTACCCAGAAGTGCAGAGCCACAGTGGTGGAGTGAGAAGGAGCATGTAAGTATAATAGCTCAGGCTGGGAGCCGATTTCTAGCTTTTGACTAAAACGAACTTTAGGTTTTGGGGGGTATTTTACAATATATGTCTTTTTGAAAAGAGGGGTGGACAGTCCCTTTAATATTAATTATTACAGTAATTCTCAATATTTTTTAGTTTTAGAAACTACTTTTAAAGCTATTCAATGAACTTGAGAATTATAGCATCTGGTGGAAGACTTCCAATCTTAAACCGATTGACCGATTTGTGAACAATGCACCAGAGTTTCTCATTCACTTGCACTCCCTTCTCCTCAAAAGCTGGAATGTATAAAGCGTAAAACAATCAATTTCAAATCACTGGAGAAAAATAGCTGTTAAAGGCTTCCCTTTATAACCTACTTGCATTTTTTAAGAAATGACAAAGGATCCATAAAATCCAATGCATTAAACATTGAAGATATTCTGCCTAATTTAGAGAGAGCTGCTATCTCTCTGATCAGCAATCCCTGCACTGATTTAATATAGAGATTTGGGTCTCTCAGTAAATCAGCTTTTGGTTGCAAAAGTTTTTAGATTGGTAATTTTTCACTAAAAATCCACGCAAAACCAATATTGAATTGGGTTGTGGTGGCTGAGTGGTTCGCTTCCGGAAACCAACACAGCCGCCTCAAACCCTTTCTTAAAGTTGCACTATTAAATAGGTTAGTGTAACTTTAAGATAGTTTGTTAGCCCACAGCCTCTGGGTAAATGAGGCTGACTGTGTTGTATTCTCTGCCCAATCTAGAAGACTTCCCCTAATTTTCTCCCTTTCTACATTTTAATATGGTATGTGGCAGTAACTAGAAATGTTTTTGTGACTTATTATTGGTTTGCCGTTGAAAGGGGTGATATTACGGTATTTAAGTCACCTTTTTTTTTTTTACTTTTTTCTTATACTTAAAAATTCCATTTCCATTTATACTTCACATTTTCCAAAGGCTCATTGGAAATTTTAGCCAATTTTCACCAAATTACATGTCTGTTACATGTTACATTAAATGTAGGTTATATATGTATGTGTTTTATAAATTAGTTATAATTACTGTATATTCATGTGTATAAGACTAATTTTTAGCCCCTTATAATGTTCTGAAAAGTCGGGGGGCGTCTTATACGCCGGGTGTCACTGCCTTAAGCCACAATTACCTGCAGTGGAGAAAACGAATGGTGCGGCAGGGATGCTTCCTGGTTCTGCGGTCAGCTGACTGATGACGCGCGGGGAGCGTAGTGACGTTTTCTGGAGGAAACTGTGGGACGGGCTGGAGGTGGATTGCCGGATTATGTCACCAGGAACCAGGGCTGGAGGTGGATTGCCGGATTATGTAACCAGGAGGCTGCGTTTGGCTGCTACTCATGCGAGCGGCTGGATACAGGGGTGGGCCAGATGGATGGAGGAGGCATGATGTCTGTGTTTACCAATGTCAGAGAAGGAGGTGTTGGGATGCGTAGAAAGAGGGATAGTCTTATATGGTGAGTATATCCCAAACCCTATATTTTAACTGGAAAAGTTGGGGGGTCGTCTTATACGCCCAGACGTCTTATACGCCGATGAATTTGGTTCATCAGCCAATATAAAAACTATAGATCTGTCATTAAAGGGCAAGTTCACCCCAAAATAAACTTTACTTTACAGATTGTATATTACCCCCCAAACCCCAGTTTCGTGTTATTGGCAGCTTTAAAAAACGCTCAGAGTGGCGAGGGACCGGGTCAGGTAAGATAGTTCAGGAGCGTTTTTTTTAGTGGACATTAGTGGACATGCCCTTTACATAGTTAATTCATACATCCTGCCCAGTAACAAACACATGGTTATCCCTTGTTCCTTTTACAATTATTATCTCTTTCTTATATATAAGTTCCTCCACAAACAGCAGAACATCATTTTATACCATAACAGTTAGTGATTTCAATATTTATTTTAAATACACAAGTAATATAACAAGAGTATGGGTTTACATTCATATGATCTGAGAATAGTGTAGAAAAAGTATCATACACCCATAATGCTTCTGCTCTTTCCTGGCCATCCCCAGGCAGCATTCAAAACATATGGGTAGCTTCCCTTGTCCCCATTGGTTAGAAGAAAAGAACCACCTCTTTAAAGTCTCCCCCCCCCCCCCTCACCTCAGTCTTTTTTTCCCCTTCTGTCCATTGTAGTGGCTGCTTTCCATTCCAGCTACAGTTCCAGGCTCTCTCTCTAGCTGAAGACCTGCCTTATTGTGACTGCCTCTGCGCGTCTCTAAGCAGGTAGGCACCGTTTTCTCCTCTCCCCCATAGCTTCTATTAGATCCATGGCTACACCGGGTTAGCAAAGACTACTTCCGGGTGTAGATGATGTCATCACATTGCACGACCCAGGGAAATTTGAAATTGCAGCTGGGAGATCAGAGTTGTTCTGCTTCAGCTAGGAGTGAGTTCCCAGCAGCATGGAACTGGCCGCAGAGAGGAGTTCAGGATCTAGGGGGAGGTGGTACGTGCCTTGTCTGATGCATGTTCAGCCTGCGAAAAGAGCCTATGTATTACTGATGTGATTATTCCCCTTGTTTTAGCCAATCTGATATAGGAGAGCAACCAAAGAGGCACAAGGAGAGGGACTCCAGCTCGGAAGAGGAGTCCAGAGCCTGTAGAGCTTGTGACAGGCGAGCTGAAAGGGGGAAGAGGTTATACAAGTACTGCATGGCAGATGTGAGTGAGCGTGACAGGCACCACTCCAAGAGGAAGTCTGATGTGCAGCAGCCAGTTCAGAGTCTGGTAGATCAACCTGACATCCTGCACTGGATATCCCAGGCTGTGGCACAAGGTTTTAAACAAGTTTAGGACAGGATCTTGGTAATCCTTTAACTTCCACGGCCGTCAGGCCAGCAGCGGAGCCCCGGAGAGAAATGGGGGAGCTGCAGTCATCAGATGACTCAGAGGAGGAGACTAGTGAACTTAATTTCAAACAGGTGTCAAGTTTGATGAAAATGATCAGGCAAACCCTGGTCTTGGAGGAGCAGGATCAACCATCTTCTGTACTATTTCACAGGAAGAAAAAATCTTATTTACCTGTTCATGACAAGGTCAAGGGGATAATAGCAGGAGAGTGGCAGAAAGTTTCTCGGAATCTCCCAGTGGAGCATAAGCTTGAAAAATTGTATCCATTCCACCAGGAGGATGCAGAGTCATGGGACAAAACTCCTATTGTGGATGCCCCTGTAGCACGACTGTCTAAAAAGACAGCGCTCCCAGTAGACGATGCGTCATCCCTTAAGCATCAGATGGATCGTAAAATGGAGTCGGAGTTAAAAAAATCCTACATGGTAGCAGGAGTAAGCTGCAAGATTTCTGTAGCCATGGTTTCAGCCATTAAATCTGTGCTTGCCCAAATAGATAAGCTGGAAGAGGCTGTTCTAAATGGAATAGAGAGGAAGGTTTTGTTGGAGGCCATTCCTGATTTAAGGCTAATTTCCACTTTCGGATTGGAATCCTCAGTCAATTCAATGAAGTTGGGAGTAAGAGCAATGGGATTGTCGGTGGCATCCAGAAGGGCGCTTTGGCTTAAGGCCTGGTATGCCGACACCCTGTTAAAGAATTCCCTCTGTCAGTTACCTTATAGTATAGTATAGAATAGTATTTGAGGTTGAATAAAGACATACGTCCATCCTATCCAACCCATCTAGCAATATCCTTATTTCCTGCCTAACTGTTGATCCAGAGGAAGGCAAAAAAAAAACACCAAATTTATGAAGGGGGGGAAATTCCTTCCTGACTCCAAGTGGCAATCGGAAATTTCCCTGGATCAATTCAAGTAACTTGAAACATTCCTTGTTTGCAAAAACTCATCCAGCTTTTTTTTTAAACTGACCAATGAACCTGCCATAACAACGTCCACTGGAAGACAGTTCCATAGCTTTACCGTTCTCACAGTGAAAAACCCTTTCCGAACTTGAAGCCTAAATCTTTTTTCTTCAAGGCTTAAGGGATGTCCGCGTGTCCTCTGACATGTTCTATTGGTGAACAATGCCCCAGAAAGTTTATTGTATAGCCGTTAATGTATTTATACATGGTAATCATATCCCCAAGCAAACGCCTTTTCTCCAGTGTCCATAATTGTAACTTTTCCTGTCTCCCTTCATATTTCAGCTCCCCCAATCCCATTATTAATGTAGTTGCCCTTCTCTGAACACTTTCCATTTCAAAGATGTCCTTTTTGTACACAGGATTACAAAATTGCACTGCCTATTCCAAATGAGGCCTTACCAATGCTTTGTAAAGAGGGAGAATAACATTTTCCTCCCTTGAATCCATAGCTCTCTTTATACAAGACAATACCATGCTGGCTCTGGCTGTTGCCCCCTGACACTGCTTGCTTCCTTTACGTTTGTTATCCCCCAAAACAAAAAGGGATTCACTTAACACAAAGCCATATATAGTATAAGCAGCACAAGGATTGTTAAGTCTAAAATGCATCACCTTACATTTCTCAACATTAAATCTCATCTGCCCAATATGACAATCTATCTACTGTAGATCCCCCTGCAACGATTACACTCGTAAAAACTCGTAAAAACTCGTAAGTTTTTAATGGTCAACAAAGTTTTGTGTTGTCAGCAAACACAGAAACCTTGCCGATAATACCCACTTCACAAATCATTAATAAACAGATTAAATAGAAGTGGCCCCAACACAGAACCCTGGGGCACCCCACTTAGCACTTTAGTCCATAATAATGAAGCCCCATTAACAACTACTCTCTGCATCCTATTCATTAACCAATTTTCTATCTATGTACAAATGTGTAGGGATGGCTGGTTCGCGGATCCGAACCCGGATCCGCCGCTGATTTATCCCGTTCGCGAACGGCGGATTTTTCTGGATTTTCCGCCTTCCGAACTTCAGATTCGCGGATTTTTCATATTTTCGAAAATTTTCGAAATTACAGGTTTTCGAAAATTTTCGAAAATGCAAGGATTTCTCTTATTTTCATAAATACGTATTTTCGAAAAAAAATTAAATTACGAGGATTACTCGTATTTTCAGAAATACATATTTTCGAAAATACTAGTTTTCTCGTATTTTCGAAAATTTTCGAAAATACGCGAAAACCCGTAATTTCGAAAATACGAAAAATCTAGTAATTTCAAGGGAATTTTTAATTTTAATGGGTCCGCTCACGAATTTTCGAATTTTTTCGAAAATTCGCGGATCTTCGAGCGGACCGGATTTTGCGAAGTTCGGACATCTCTACAAATGTGCCTCCCCAGACCAACAGACCTTACAGCTTATACATTAGTCGCCTATGGGGGACTGTATCAAAAGCCTTTGCAAAATCCAAGTAAACTACATATACTGCTGTGCCAGAGTCTAAATTTCTACTTACTTCCTCATAAAAGCCAAGCAAGTTTGACAAGATCTATTCCTCCTAAATCTATGCTGGTTACTGCTTATAATGTCAGTCCTTGAAACATACTCTACAACATGTTCCCTTATTAAACTTTCCAGTATCTTCTCCACCACTGAAGTTAAACTTACAGGCCTGTAATTACCCGGTAAAGATGGCCGAACTTTCGAAAGTGCATTCCGTTTTCGAACTATCGAACTATATGTAAAGTTGAAAGTTAGAAAGTTCGAAAACGGACCCATTAAAGTCAATGGGAGTCAGATAGTTCGAAAAGTTCTGATGACATACAAATAAAATAGTAATGGTAACTTAATGTAAATGGCTGTGGGACCTGGGAAATGGTCTGGGGAACATGTTCGAATATCCAGGACATTCAAAAAATCTATTTTACTCTCACTCGCGATATGTTTGAGCTCTCGTGTTTGAACATTCGATGTTCGGGCCTAGGTATCATGTTCTTTTTTACTCACAGATTCGATGCTCGCGTATAGGCTTTAATGGACACTTTACTTGAGGATTCGATGTTCGTGCCTAGGTATCATGAACATTTTACTCCCGGATTCGATGCTCACGTATAGGCTTTAATGGACACTTTACTCGCGGATTCGATGTTCGCGCCTAGGTATCATGTACATTTTACTTGCGGATTCGATGCTCGCGTATAGATTTTAATGGACACATTACTCGCAGATTCGATGCTCGCGTATAGGTATAATAGGCATTTTTCTCGCATATTCAAACGGTCGAACATTCGATATTTATCGAAAGTCCGAAAATAACGAAAGACCCGGGTCCGGGATAGCTTGAGAAGTCCGAATTCGTTCGAATTCGAATAGTTCGGCTCGAACTCGGGTTTGAGTTCTAGTCCATCTCTTTTACCCGGCTGTGAACGACTACCCTTTTTGAATATTGGAATAACATCAGCCTTTTTCCAATCCAGAGGCACACCTCCGGACATGAGGGAATCTGCAAAAATAAGAAACAATGGCCTAGATATAACTGAACTTAGCTCCCTAAGTACCCGAGGATGTAATTTATCCGGTCCAGGAGATTTATTAATTTTAACCTTATTTTGTTCTTTCTGTACCATGTCCTTCGGTTAACCAAAGTGCACTTGAATCTTTTATACCATTATTGCTACTATACTATATTATATCTGTACTTGGATCTTCTATAGTGTATACAGAGGGGGAAAAAAATATTCAAGACATTTGCTTTATCGCCATCCTCCGTAACTAACTTATCCCCATTAATTAATGGTGCCACATTCTGAGTCCTCATCTTCTTACAATTAATATACTTAAAAAAAAATTAGCCCTAGTGATGCTTTGTTCAGCTATCCTAACTTCATTAATAATTTTAGCTAGTTTGATTTCTTTCTTACACTCCTTGTTACAGTTTTTATAATCCCTAAAGGCTCTTTCCCTTCCCTCTGATTTAAAGGTTTTAAATGCCTTTTTCTTCCTTTCCATTTGCCTCTTTACATTCAGCCACATGGGCGTAGATTTATTTCTTTTACATTTATTTCCCAAGGGTATATATTTTGATGTGAACTGACTTAAAATCCCCTTAAACACAGTCCTCTTCCGTTCAGTACCTTTACCTGATAATACATTATCCCAGTTGACATTCTGAAGAGCTACTTTTAACCTGGGAAAATTTGCCTTCCCGACCTAAAAATCACAGTGCTTATGGGAAATTTCAGATCCCAAAAGGAGAGGTTAGAATGGGAATGTAAACTTATACAAAAATTTGGGACTCTGGACTCTGGACTCAACAAAGATCTAAACTTTATGTGTCACTATGTTTCTAATCTTAATGTCATGTAGAGTTAATCAGATGAAATTCCTCTAAACCACCCAAACCCATAAATATCTCATTTATACCAGACCCTCCATGGACACTAGAGGTGAAGTGTATCTGATTGTTTGTTTAACCCTTGCTAATTCTTTTATTACTGCCTGTGATCATTGAATGTGTATTTACTGTTTTATTTACGACAGCCATTGCCAATCAGGCATGGGGGCAAAAGATAACCTCTGTGTTATGTCAGAAAGTCTTTGTTCTAGTATGTATAAAATACAGTGCTTTACAAGATTCAGTATTGTATCATGCCTGAGGAAGAAGCCTAAGTGCTTCGAAAGCTTGCATTTTCAATCATTTTAGCCAATAAAAGGTATTACTTTATATCCAAGATGTCTTCACCTTCCCGAAATGAAAAGTCTGTTAACCCAACACACTTTTCCTTTCGATAACAAAGTCCAAACGACACTATTTCATGTTCACTATTCCCTAAGCCTCCAGTTACCTTTATATCTATAATGTGCTCCACAATGTTAGATATTGCCAGATCCAACAGAGCTTCTTTTCTAGTAGGAACTTCAACCACCTGTGAGAGAAAATAATCCTGCAGCAAATTCAGGAACTCATCGCCTTTTTCTGTGATGGCAGTTCCCCTACACCAATCAATGTCAGCGTAATTAAAGACCCCCATAATGAGTACAATCCCCAAACTTGCAGCCCTTGCCAATTGCATATGAAGGTGACTCACCTCCTCTCTGCTTGCATTTTGCGGCTTTTAGCAGACACCAACAATGACATTACCCCCTTTCCTGTTGCCTAATTCCACTCATATTGCCTCCACTTTAACATCCATATCGCCAGTTATCACTTCAATTTGGCTTCAATTCTTTTTTAACATAAACATATACTGCTCCCTCTTTCCTTTTTTCTCTGTCCTGCCTAAACAAGGCATATCCTTCTAAATTTACAGCCCAGTCGTGAGAACTGTTCAACTACGTTTCTGCCTTTACATCATACTTTTCATTCAACACCATAATTTCCAATTCACCCATTTTGTCAGCCAGGCTTCTCGCATTTGCAAACATACATTTTAGATTATGATCCTGTAATTTTATTCATACACTTTAATACACATGCCTCCCTATCCCCTTGGCTAGCCCCACCCCCCTTTCCACCCACCACTGGCCTATCTACACCCTGCTTTCCTCCTGGGCTATCTATCCCAGTGAGACTGCTAATACCCTCCCCCCCAAACCTTGTTTAAAATTTCCTCCAACCCTCTAGCCATCTTCTCCCCTAAAACAACTGCACTGCCATCAGTGAGGTGCAACCCATCCCTACTAAAGAGCCTGTAGCCGACAGCAAAGTCTGCCCAGTACTCTATAAAACCAAACCCTTCTTTCTTACACCACCCTCTTAGCCACGCATTAATGCTCCTAAGCTCCTACTGTCTCCCTAGTATTTCTGAAAACACTACCCTGGAGGTCCTTCTTTTAACTTGGCCCCTAGCTCTCGGAAATCATGTTTAAGGACCTCACTTCCTCCTCTAACTTTGTCATTGGCACCAATGTGAACCAAGACCGCCGGGTAACACCCAGCCCCACCCAATAATCTGTCTACATGATCCACCACATGCCGAACCCTAGCACCAGGCAGGCAACACACAGTTCGGCATGTAGGGTCTTGGCGGCAGATTACCCTATCTACCTTCCTTATAATGTAGTCCCCTACCACTACCACCTGCCTAGCATTCCTGATCCTTAGTTCCTCCTCCCTTGTATCAGAGATGGCATTCCCCTGGGTGCTCAAGGGACTAGCCCCCTATATACACGCTAATTCTGAGTTGTCCTGCTCCACTTTATCATGTAAGGTGGCAAATCTGTTGGGATGGGCAATCTGGGAAGAAGCCATCCTACCCTTCCATTCCCCACTTCCCCTAGTAACCCTAACAAAACTACCTCCCACTTCGACCTTCCCTGTCCCACTTCCACCCACCTCTATACTGGCCCCAGCCGGTGCATGCTGACCCCCCAGATTTGCCAATCCCTGCAATGCTGCAAGCTACCCCCTTAGACTCTCCACCTCAGCTTCCAAACGGGCAGCCCACTCACACCTGACACAGACATAGGTCCCCTGGAACGTCTGCTCCAGGTTCCTATACATGTGGCAGGATGCACATTGCATGGTACCGACAAAACTGTCCCTTCTAATAGACAACACCAGCACAGTGACGCACAAACCTTGTTTACTTGCCCTTCTTGTTTCAATGTCCTTCTTATTCTATGTCCTTTCAAGGTCCTTTAGAGCAAGGGACGTTGTACACGGTTCACTCTAGTTCATTTCACTCACAGGAAACTTCCTTTTGTTAGGTCCAAACCACAGGTTTAACCAATGTGAATCATATTTAACTAATAGGCCCCAGCCCCCACACCAATTAGTGCAAGACCCAGAAAGAGAGTGAAAAACAAAACACTTATTAACCCTTTCACAACCTGTTTGTGATTACAACAGGTGCAATACTAGAATATAGAAGCCCAGTGCACCCCTTTAACTGGAAGAAAGAAAGATTAATATGCTTACTGCACACACAGTCCTTAACACAGCACAAAACTTTTTTTTAAACTTTCACACACATCATACAACCATCAAATGATTAAATGTCCTTCTTTTTCTATGTCCTTGACATCAAGGACACAGATCAAGTTTGTTTCACTTCCTTTTGTTAGGTCCAAAAATGAGGCAAAGAAGTTGTTTGGCCAGGCACTGGAAGAAATTATTATTATTAAGTCGACAGGAGGGAAGAGTAATTTTCTTCCTCAGACATCAAGGAAGTTTAGAGAATTTCCAAGGAGACAGCATGAGAGATTTCCTAGCAAGAGAAGAGAGGATTGGAAATCCTATTGGCCTGGGAAGGAATATACCAGAGCTTCCTCCTGGAAGGGAGGGCAATACAGTTTTTTTCAGGGCAAACAGAACAACCCTAGAGCCCCGAAAGTCACAAAGCCCTTATGAAGTGAGGCCTGCCCATGCTTGCCAAATCAGGGCCAGGTTACTGAAATTCCGGGAAGTGTGGGCAGAGATAGTGTCGGACTCTTGGGTTCTTTCCATGGTTACCAGGAGTACCGTCTGGAGTCCCTGCAGAGGCCCAAAAGATCCTTTATCTTTCTGACCTTGTTGTCATCATACCAGGAGTGGAGATAGATCCTTCGGGAGTACATCAACAAGCTGCTGGCCAAGAGGGCCATTATTCCAGTTCCGATAGAGAAGAAAAGAACCGGATTCTATTTGACGCTCATCTTAATCAAAAAGACAACAGATGATTGGCATCCTATTTTAGATCTAAGGGAGCTGAACAAGCACTTGAAGTACCAACCCTTCAAGATGGAGATGCTGCAAACAGTCAGGGGTGCTATCTCAGTAGGGGATTGGATGTGCACCATAGACTTAACCGATGCATATCTTCATGTACCCATCACAACGGAGCACCAGTGGTTTGTCAGGTTCACATTAGGAAGCCAACATTATCAGTTTACTTGCCTCCCGTTCGGCCTTTCAACATCCCCCAGAACCTTCACAAAGGTTTTGGTAGTGGTAATAGCACATTTAAGAACGTTGGGAGTGGAAATCTTCCACTACCTAGACGATCTTCTTATCATAGCCAGACGGAAGGAGATACTGATTCGAAGCAGGGAATTGACGTTGAAGGTTCTCCAGCGATGTGGGTGGATGATAAACAAGGAGAAAAGTCAGCTGTCTCCAACACAAACATTGATCTTTTGGGGGGGCAACATCGATTCCCAGCTGGAATCGTCTCTACCACATCAAAAAATATGCCAGTTGGCAAATCAATTGCTTCTGACCAACAAAGCCTCAGCAATAGAGTATATGGTGTTCCTGGGCCATTTAACAGCAACAATAGGCCTGGTCAAGTGGGCAAGGTGGAAAATCAGACCCTTGCAGCTATACTTTCTTACCAGCTGGGACAAAAGGAAGCAAGAATGTTCACAGCCAATTCACCTGAAGTATTCAGTAAAAAAGAATCTTCCTTGGTGGACGACACCAGCAAACCTGCATGTGGGGACTCCTCTCATGGAACAGGAGTGGATATACCTGTTCACAGATGCATCAGGAGTTGGATGGGGTCATAGGTCATCAATTTGTGCAGGGAGACTTGAAAACAGACCTGTCGTTTCTTCCCTCGCAAGTATTAGAACTCAAGGCAATTTTCCAGGCCCTCAAGGCCTTTCTCCCACTCATTCAGGCTGCTCCGGTGTGCATAAGGTCCGACAATGTGGCAGCAGTGTCTTATATCAGAAGACAAGGTGGCATGAGGAGCAGACCCCTATCGAGGGAGGTAGCACCAATCTTGAATTGGGCTCAGAGAAATCTGTCCGACTTGGCAGCTTTACATATTCTTGGAAGTCAGAATCAGATAGCAGACCTGCTTTCCAGGAAACAAGTGGACAATGGGGAATGGAGCTTGAATGGCAAAGTCTATCAGGAGATTATAGACAGATGGGGGAGCCCAGAGTGGGACCTCATGGCTTCAAAACAAAATTCCCTATTATCAGAGGGAAGCAAGAGCCACAGACGCCCTCAGCCAAGATTGGAATTATTTGAGGGCATATATTTTCCCTCCATTTCCCCTAATCTTCAGAGTGTTGAGGAAGATCTTAGCCTCCAAGATCTGGGTGATAGCGGTCATTCCACACTGGGCACGCAGGCCTTGGTATCCTCTGTTGAAGAGGTTGGCGACAGGGCCACCTTTACATCTCCCACCATTGAAGGACTTGCTCCAACAGGGCCAACTGCTTTACTCCAATCCAGGGAGTTACAATCTGGCAGCCGGGAACTTGAGAGGGGAAGGTTGAATAGTTTGGGATGTTCTTCACAGGTCATTGAGACACTCTTGAAAGCCCGGAAAGCATCCACGTCTTCGAGATATGAAAACATCTGGGAGACCTTCAGTCTATGGACAGAATATAGACACATACAAGTTCTGCAGCCATCAATACCCCAGGTTCTGGAGTTCCTGCAGGATTGGCTGGATAGGACGGTTGAGCCTGAGTACCCTCAATGTACAGGTCTCTGCCTTATCTGCTACTTTAGATATCAAGCTTTTTGAAGACAACCTTATTAAAAGATTTTTTTGCGCATCAGGCCACCTAGATGCCAGTTGCTTCCAACCTGGGATTTGCCTGTGGTGCTAACAGCTTTTACTAAATCTCCTTTTAAACCAATAGAGGAAGCCTCATTGTGGGTTCTGACACTAAAAACTGTGTTATTGATGGCTCTGACATTTGGAAGAAGAGCCTGCAAGGTTGTTGCCATGTCTTTCAGTTCCCCTCATATGAACATTATGGCAGAGGCAGTCATTTTCCACTTGTCGCATAAGTTCTTGCCAAAGGTTGTTTCAAGGTTCCAAGGAACCAATTGCGTTGCCTGCATTGGACCTGGAAAATCATCTGAATGATGAACACATGCGTAAGTTGGATGTGAGAACATGTCTATTTGCATACTTGGAGAGGACGAAGGTTTTCAGATCCTCAGATCAATTTATTTGTTATCCCATTGGGAGCTAAAAAAGGAGGAGCATCAGCTACTTCTACAATTAGACTATGGATTGTTAAGGCTATTCTTAGAGCTTATGAGATACAAAAATTGGCACCTCCTCAAGGAGTGACGGCACATTCCACCAGAGGGATTGCAACTTCTTGGGCGGCAGAAGAGGGAGCCACTACCGAGGCAGTCTGTCAGGTGGCCACATGGGCGGCGCCCAGTACCTTTGTGAAACATTAAGTTAATTCTTAAATTAATTTCTAATGCAGACTTTGGACGAAGAGTGTTAGAGTCCATGTCTAATGGGCAGTAAATTACTTTGCAAGCATTTGTCTGACTTTGTTTCCTAGCCTTTGATTGCTAGGGTATGTCCCATATGTTTTGAATGCTGCCTGGGGATGGCCAGGAAAGCTGAAACTCCTATCATACTTACCAAGACTTTCCTTTCATGGCCATCCCTCTAGGCAGCTTCCCTCCCTCTCAAAGTACTATTGCTAAGAAAAGCAGACTGAGGTAAGGAGGGGGAGGAGACTTTAAAGAGGTGGTTCTTCTAACCAATGGGCACAAAGGAAGCTACCCATATGTTTTGAATGCTGCCTGGAGGGATGTCCAGGAAAGGAAATTCTTGGTAAGTATGATAGGAGTATCAGCTTTTGTTGTCTGACCAGTAACTGGTAACACAGAAACGTACACAGGCCCCTCCATTATAGTGTGCTTTCTGCGCTGTACATGCCTGGTGCCCATTAGGAAGGCCTCACATCCCCCCGGCCATCAAAAACTGAAAATTTACACTTTAATGAAAACCTGCCTTTTCTGGACTCTATGGGAATTCATACCCATAATACACTGATTATAGGGCATTGCGCTGTTTCCAAATGTTTTTGGAAACAGCGCAGCATACCCAATTCAGTTTTCAAAGTGTTAAGTTTTTTGCTACCTTGTAGTATTGGGTCTTTCAACCTGTGCAACTCCCCGCTTTTTACCTTTATGAGATCCCACGCTGCAATACCAGACATACTCTAGGGATCAAGAAAAGGTAAGTAGCGTATTTGTTAAATTTTGAATCTCCTCGTTAATGTAGAAGTTTTACAAAGGATTTAGGAAAAAGCAATGGATCATCGAATATCTGGTTCCGATCAGATTTTTAGAAATATTTAGAACTTTTGATATTCTAAAATGCTTAATTTAGGGTGGGTACACACACTAACGATAAAGAGGCTAAACTGTCAGGTCCATTTATTGTTTGTGTAGTGCATATCCGAGTGGCAGTAACACAGAAAATGTTTTTGTGACCTATTATTGGTTTGCTTTTGAAAGGGATGATATTATTTAAGTCACTTTTTTTTATATTTTTTATACTTCAAAATTCCATTTCCATTTATACTTTACATTTTCCAAAGGGCCATTGGAAATATTAGCCAATTCCGATCAGATTTTTTGAAATATTTAGAACTTTTGATATTTCTAAAAAGCTTAAATTAGGGTGGGTACAAACACTGACGATAAAGAGTCTATACCGCCAGGTTCATTTATCGTCGACAACCATTCACCTTTTGGCTTTGTGATTGTTCGGAAATGTCCAAAAATTTCCCTCGTCCACAGTCTTCTTCCTGTATTTAAAGTATAGGGAGTGGAGATGGACCCAAATCTGAGCCCAAACCTGGTTCCAAAGCAGATTTCAGAGATCCGCTGGAACTCGGACTTTGCGGATTTCTGAATTTTTTGGATTTTTCTGAAATTTTTAGTTGTAGTAAACCATTGTAGCTTCCAGCTATCAAGACTTGTCTTTTATTTCTTGTATTAAAAAGGATAGAGAAAACAGAACTCTTTTCATACAAAGCACAGGCCTCGTTAGGAATTGATGTGAAAATATAACATCTATCTTTAAAATGTACAATAAACTCTCTGGTGCATTGTTCACTAATAGGTCATATCAGAGGACATGTGGACATCCTCTAAGGTTGGAAGAAAAGAAGTTTCATCTTCAGGTTAGGAAAGGTTTACAGTGAGAACGGTGAAACTGTGGAATTGTCTTCCATCAGTTGTGGTAATACCAAGTTGATTAAATAGCTTTAAAAGTGGGCTGGATAAGTTTCTAAAACTAAAAATTATTGAGAATTACTGGTATTTATACATTTACTGCAGTTCTGGCTGATCCAGGGATACTTTCCAATTGCCATTTGGTAGAGATGGACGAACTAGCGAAAATCCATTCCTGCTTGAGGATTTGCAGATTTCAGAAAAAATTCAGAATTTTGCCATTAAAGTCAATGGGAAAAAAGTTTGTAAATTTCTGCCTAAAATAGGGGTTTAAATAGCAGTGGTAACTTACTGTAAATGGTCCGGGGAACACATCAAATATGATTGGTTAATGTGTGATCATATGATTGCATGCATTGAAATATTTACCAATTACAATTACAATTGTCCTTCAGCAAACCTATATATTATTTTATTTTCACATAAATCGCCTCAAGAGAGGTGTTAAGGAGGCCATTTATGTGAAAATAAAGAAACCAAGCCTAAATAGAGGTGGGGGGGTTCGACACCAACTGTCTGCCATGTACAATGCTGTTTTAACACCTTACTCTGGGCGTTCCTATAACACCTCTTAGCCACTATCTAATCACACCCTTAACACTTGGCTGTGATATGCTAATTGGGATTTTCCAGGGTACATAATTGCCACAGATTCTTGTACAAGTCATTCTGAATTGAGAAAGCCAGTCGGATGACTAGCGAAACGTCTTCAAGAACTACATTTCAAGTCCAGTTGATCTAATTGAATACAACAGATATAATATAGATTAACGTTTCTGTGGAGGGTGGAGATGCCCTTTAAGGGCACCTGGGTGCTACTGAGATAGATACCATAGATACCCATTAAACTTATTTTGTAGTATTTTTAGTTATTTTCACTGTTTATTCTTAGAAATAAATAATTCAAAATATCTAGAGGATTAAGGGAAAAAGGAAAAATACTTTTTCAGCTTCCGAACAATTGAGCATGGGGAGCAACCGCAGGGGGGCCTATGACAGATATCGCCTCCTACTAGAAAACTACGAATATCACAGACAGTGTAAAGGATGATGAGATCCCTCCCATTCAAGACAGGGCCCAGTCATCAGCAAAGACACTACACTTATAACAACATGATTTTATATAGAATGTGCCAATTCCACTCCCATCAGCCATTTTTTTGTTTTTTAGAAAGAGCTGCCGGTTGGTGTAGAGCGAGACCATGTTTTATATAGAATGACAAAACTTTTTGCCATTAAGTGTTTAAATTGCAGACCACCAATCACCTTGCCAGCTAGTCCACTAGCTAATATTTGCCTTTCTCTCTCCTTACAGGGCATGTCCACCCCACCAAATTAAGAAATACCCACACTGTAGCCCCCCCCAATCCTAAACACCATATTCAAATGTTTAATATCGGACCAGAACTGTACTTACCCACCTTCGTTCCCTCGGCCAGAGCATCTTCTGTTTCTTCCGGGAACGGAAGATCAGAAGAGGCATGAACAGCAGCCACATCTGTGATTGGCTTCAGAAGGAGCCAAGGAAATGAAGGAGCCTAGGTACAGTTCTGGTCCAATTTTAAACATGTGAATATGGCGTTTAGGATAAGGGGATGGTACCTACAGTGTGAGTGTTTTTTTTTTTTAAAGCTAAATTACAGCGCCGAGAGATCCAGAGGGAGACAGGGGGGAAGAGAGCTCCACAGCACAAACCTTTTTACACACAGGCAGGCTTATACTCTTCAGTTTCCTGGACTTTCACAAGGCACTGCAGGAGAACAATAAAGAGCAGAGGAGAATGCAGATGTGATACTGAGGAGGATGACAGGTTGGGGGGGGTCAGACTCAGAGTAAAACCAAACATAACTTTAGGAGACTATAAAAAGGATCTTCTTCCCCCTACAAAATTGTTTATGCTGTTATTTACATGTAATAAAAATGTGTCTCTTTTTGCTCCAAACCCCCCTCCCCCTAAAAGTAAATAGTTGACAACTTGTACAGAATAAATATACCATTACGAGACACATAATAAGAAAGAAATATAATGGCCCTGCTGTTATTATTAATTTATTAATAGATGACTCATGCAGTGTCCAACAGCACGAAACGCTTACTTTTCTATAAAGTTCATAGCTATATAGCTGCTTGTATCTTTTAGATTTAAAACAGTCTTTATCCTAGAGGGGAACCTAAACGATGTTGATATTTTTACCATCAATTGAAAAGTCGTGCTATATATTGAATCTCACGTTGATCTTCCCAGATATACAGTTTATAAATTGCTCTAAAGATTATGAGATTCAAAATGTAAGATGTCAATACTGTGAATTGAAAAAAAAGTATTACCATGGTCCATGAAGTAATGTCAATAAAAAAAAACTGTATCCTCATTGGTACTGGTAAATAAACTGGAAATATTCACATAGGGAAAAACTTTAAATTGTGGTTGCAACTTTCTCTTAAAACTGAAAGGATAGAGAAATAAAGCTGATATATAAAGGCATTTTATAAAGAAAAGAATTGTATAGCAAAGCTACAATAAAACCTTTAAACAACCTTTAGCTATTTTATGTTTTAAATTTGCCTTCAACTTGTATACCCCCTGTCACGAACGCCAGTTTGCTGGGCACGTGATCTGACCAATCAATTGGTACGTTGCCACCACTTTAGGTTACGGCCTTAAAGACGCCCCAAAAACCCACTCTTGACTCTCACTGACTATGCACACCCCTGTCCTGGCAGCTAAATGGTTAACACTACACCATTCACTCCAGCAACTAACTGGTTAATTAGCATCAGTCCTTCACAAGCAGTCACAGAGTTAATTAGCATTTACACTGCAATACATTCCATTTCCCTTCCATTTAACCACATATAAACTTATCAGAGGCTAACTGAGTTCTTTTAGAGCATCAAAGACAAAACTTATTAAATTTTAGATTTAATATTCCAAAAGGTGGACAGTGCATATAATACAAAAATAAAAGAAAATGGTGTTATAATAAAATGACGTACAATAGGTACAACAGTTATAGAAAATAAAAAGGATAAAATTATTCACAGACCCTACTCACTAGAAGAAGTCCTGTATCCCGGGGTCGGAAAAAACATCGGCTCCATACACACGTTTTTAGCATGTCCCCTTAGTATGAACACAGTTATAGGGGCTACAAGGATTTTTAAACGATTTGATGAACAACCCCCATCCTGGTATGCATGAGGTGGGAGTGTCTAGGAATTTCCAGATTTACGACTAGCCAAAAGCATTCATTCCCCCTCAGTTAGGCAGATTCCATATAAATGTAGATATGTACATTGTATTGGGATATTGACCACATATTCCTCTCCTGTATTAATTATCAATTCCTCCAATACCAAACATGACAAGATATTAATAACTCACCTTGGCAAGGGAATAAGGGCTCCATGTTGGGTATCATTCTGTTCCATTCATAAATATAATATTGGTTTCTATCTTACACATTCCAATACCGAAATACATTTATTTTGCATGTATGACTGTCCTTAAAATGACCTCTTAGTACCCACCAGACCCCTAGCTGAAGAGAATTCCAGATACACGATTCGGCCCCACATTGTATGGAAAAGGAGATCTGGTTCCATGCTTCACTAATTGTAATATAAACAATAGGACTGTTCCAGGGTGGAATGGTATTTTTATTGGTCCTTTGCAAGAACTAATACCAATAGTTAACCCATTCTTGCCAAGTCACTACACACTTTCCTGACACCCCCCTACTTTTTAATTTATTTTATGATGTTTAAACACAGGGTATCCTTCTAAATTTTCTTCCCAGTCATGTGAATTATTTAGCCATGTTTCCGCTGTACCAATCATCATACTTTTCTATTAGCTCTAATTCTCTGACCTCTTACATTTGTAAACATTTATTTAAGATGATTATTTAATTTGTTTTAATGTACTTGCTTTCCTCTCCTCTATGCTTTCCCTTCCCTCTCTCCTCCCCTAATTGTCCTTTTTTACACCCTAATTTCTTACTCCCCTATCTATCCTAGTGATGCCCACATTATCTTCCCCTAATATCTAGTTTAAAATCTAGGTATGTATTATTAACCAGATATTTAAGTATAATTATTGCCTTCATTATGGCAGAGTAAGCTGGCTCCTCCCTCCATGCAGTCAATCAAGGCTGTGACTGCAGACATCTCCTGCTGCCTCCTCTGCACATGCTTAAAAAAAGCTCATTGAGCAGAGGTAAGAGGATTATACCTTTTCCAGAATGGAAAAGAACTTATGATTATATATCTAGTTACAAATACACGTAATAAAACCCAAAATAGCAGTTGGGTTTGCAGACAGAAAACTGACAAATCCCCAGTTTTTTTAGATTCTTTTTAAACTTCCTTTCTTCCAAGGGCTGTCCACGTGTCCTCTGTCCACGTGTCCTCTTGCTGGTGGTGTGCTTTTCTTCTTATATTCTCTGTTATTGACCCTTTCCTGTTTTTTGATCTTGATTCATATCTGCCTGCCCTGACCTCTGCTCATTCCTGAATATGCCTCTGTACAGTGCCTGGTGGCCTGATTTCTGTTTTTGACCTCTTGCTCTGTTTTTGACTCTGCTCTTGCCTGCTCCTAGTCTGTAACTTGTATTTTGGTCTCTGACCTTTGTTTCTTCTTCCTTGTGCCTTGCCTGTCTCTTTCACTTCGGACTTATCCAGTATTCCCAGCCTCAGTTTGGATACCTTGCACTCTAAGTCCAGGGGGCAATCGTGTTCGGTGAGACTCATCTAGCCTCCCGGCAAACGGGGGCTTGTCTATTGGTGAAGATAGTGGTTGTAGATTGGGGTATTCGGACTGAAGGAATACTTGGGACTGAGCGTTACATGAACGTTATTTTTTTTTAATTTTGAGTATTGATACATGTTCCCTAGGCCATTTCCCAGGTCCCTAAGCCATTTACAGTAAGTTAGCATTGCTATTTATACCTTCATTTTAGGCAGAACTTTCGGATTTTTTAACTCCTATTGACTTCAAATGGACTGCTTGCGGATTTTCGAAAAATCCATGAATCTGCAAGCGAAACAAATTTCAGTGAGTTTGGCCATATCTGACATGTTGTATTAGTGAATAATGCCGCAGAAAGTTTATTGTATGGCCCATTAACGTATTTATACTCAGTGATCCTATCCCTATGCAGGCGCCTTTACATAATTGTAACTTATCCAGTCTTTCTTCATATTCAAGCACCCCAAGTCTCTCATTAATTTAGTTGCCCTTCTCTGAACCCTTTCCATTCCAACAGGATTGAAAATCTGCACTGCATATTTCCAACAAGGGCTTACCAATGCTTTGTAAAGAGGGAAAATAATATTTTTCTCCCTTAAAACCATACCCCTATTTATACAGACAATGTCTTGTAGGCTCTTGCTATTGCCGCCTGGCACTGCTTGCTATCTTTAAGTTTGTTATCCAATAAAACTCCCAAGATCCTTTTCCAACAGAAATTCGCTTAACACAGAGCCATTTATAGTATAAGCAGCACAAGGATTTTTAACTCCAAAATGCATCACTTTACATTTAGCAACATTGAATCTCATATGCCACTTAGCAGCCCATGTGACCATCTATCTAGATGTTTAATGGTGGACAAAGTTTTGCTTCATTCGCAAACAGAGACCATTTCCAAATCATTAATAAACAGATTAAATAGAAGCTGCCCCAACACAGAACCCTGTGTCACCCCACTTAGCACTTTAGTCCATAATGATGAAGCCCCATTTACAACCACTCTCTGCATCCTATTCATTAACTAATTTTCTATCCATGTACAAATGTGACTCCCCAGACCAACAGACCTTAGCTTATACATTAGTCGCCTATGAGGGACTGTATCATGGATTAAATTAAATGGGCATGGATTTAAATAACGGCATATTTTCTACTAAATTCTGTGTTAAAGGGGGGAAAGAGTAGATTAAGAAACTTTGCTTTAGCCAAATAAAATGTTAAATGAAGATTCATCATTTTCATTCACTGTCATCCCTCCAGTGTGAGTGGGTGAAGTATCTTTACTGTAGTCGATATGATAAAAGGTTTAAATTCCTAAAGCTTGAATCTTTAATATAGACTTCTGAGATGCTTTGTAAAGATATGGCATCTGAGAGAAAATAACTGAATGGTTTGCTGCACTAAATAATGGAGTAAAAATTCTTCCTACTAAATCATGGCTGTCAAACTGGTATTACTTTGCGTGGGAGTGGCTTGAAAGATGGATATATTGTTTAGAGATAGACTGTCAGAACTTAAGATGATTAAGATAACTGAGAGGAGGTATTAAAAGTCCTTGGTCAATCAAGACACTTCAGCTGGGTTTTAGACAGCTTAAAGAATTTTAAGTCTTCTTGGTATCAAATCAGATCCAACGGTATTGGTTATTTCTCAATACTGTATGAAGCAAACATTCACCATCGGCCTACTGACATTCAGAAATGCTCGTAAATTTTCCCCAGCTGCGTTTGTCTCCCTGTACTTAAAGTATAGGGAGTCGCCCACGGCTGGGGGAAATCTGCAGTACAGAGCGTTCTCCCTATTCTTTTCATGGGGAGAACACTCAGAACTGTGTGTAGCACAGGGGTGGACTGGGCTGATAGGCCGCTCAGGTTTCTGCAGCACATTTCCGCATTTCAGCCAGCGCATTGATATAAAATTACAGAGCTCGGCCACGCGAGAAGACTGCCACTGCTGTCACTCTCCGTGATGTCACAACTTAGGCGACGACCGCGGCCCACAATGCATTACTGGCAACTGCCCGGCCCCACTCCCATACTGACAGTGTCAGTGATGCATGTCATCTTGGCGTGGGTGGCAGCAAACAAGAGCGTAGAGGAGGAGGGAGGGCCTAGAGGAGGAGGGAGGGCCTGGAGGAGAGAAGTGGTGGCTTTAGTGATATCAGTTTACCTGTCTATCACTATAATAAATTATACAAACCAGTTCATTAGCCAGTGTTAGTCAGCTCTCCAATTCATTAGCCAGTGTTACTCAGCCCTCAAGTTTCTTAGCCAGTGTTAGTCATCCCTCCAATTCATTAGTCAGTGTTAGTCAGCCCTCCAGTTCATTAGCCAGTATTAGTCATCCCTCCAGTTCATTAGCCAGTGTTAGTCAGCCCTCCAGTTCATTAGCAAGTGTTATTAGCCCTCCATTTAATTAGCCAGTGTTAGTCAGCCCTCAAGTTTCTTAGCCAGTGTTAGTTATTCCTCCAGTTCATTAGTTAATGTTAGCCAGCCCTCCAGTTCATTAGTCAGTGTTAGTCATCCCTCCAGTTCATTAGTCTGTGTTAGTCATCCCTCCAGTTCATTACCCTGTGTTAGTCATCCCTCCAGTTCATTACCCAGTGATAGTCATCCCTCCAGTTCATTAGTCAGTGTTAGTCAGCCCTCCAGTTCATTAGTCAGTGTTAGTCAGCCCTCCAGTTCATTAGCCAGTGTTAGCCATCCCTCCAGTTCATTAGCCAGTGTTAGCCATCCCTCCAGTTCATTAGTCAATGTTAGTCATCCCTCCAGTTCATTAGTCAGTGTTAGTCAGCCCTCCAGTTCATTAGCCAGTGTTAGTCATCCCTCCAGTTCATTAGTCAGTGTTAGTCAGGCCTCCAGTGTTAGTAAGACAGGCCTCCAGTTTATTAGACTGTCACTGTTATCTTAATTTTCATACACTTGAAAATTTTACAGGCAACAATGTAAAATAGGAATAGTAGTCTTAAAAATAAGCGTAACTTAAACAAATCGGGTGTGGCCTTAGCAAAGTGAGCGTGGTTAAAAGTTTGCAATCTACCGTGAAAGGGCCACTTGGTTGGATTTGCCCCCCGGGCCAAAAGGTCCCAGTCCTCCCCTGGTGTAGCATGCTCTTGCAGATTCTGTATTTCATTTTCTAACTTACAATCTTACAAGTGTGTATCCAGCTTAAGAGGCATAACTACTCAATCCACAAAGGCCTTTGAATGTTTTAGGCTTATGCCAACATTTTCCATAACTTTGAAAAGAGATATATCCTTAATAACATCTTTTTTAAGTTTATAAAATGTTTATAAGAATGTACCTCAAATATGTAAATGATAACGAAATGATAATGAAAACATTCATTTTATGGAGTGAGAATAAATTGAATTTTTTTCTCTAACATGTTAACACTATACAACCCACTATAAAATGTAAATTTGGTTTTCAGACCTGCATTTTAGAAAACCCACAGATCGGAACCAATTACTTGAAAGAGACAGTTTCCATCCCAAATAATTTTTACAAAGCTTACCAAAAATTCAAGTGTTAAGGTTCGTACACGCGTATGATCGCGGGTGCCGACTTGCCATGCACGATGTGTACGAACGTCCATTTTGAACGATAATAGTGCAGTGTATGGCCACTTTATCATCCAGAACGGTAGCTCGTTTAGAGATCCGGCCGTCCGGCCGACTGGGCAATGATACATGACCAAACGGCTGTTTCACCCCAATAAAGTGTCCTACACGGCACGATTATCATGTGAACACATTGTGCGTCGCAGGACGGCACCCGTGATGGCATGTGTGTAGGAACCTTTAATGGGTAAAAAAGAATCTACTAATCATAGCTTTGAAAGATATTGTGAAACAACAATAGGTTTATTCAAAGGGGACATGGTAGGAAATAAAAGGAATTACAGAAAGAGAACTTAAATAACCCTAGAAGAGAGTTTAAAAATGATCGTATCCCATTTGTTAGTATATATGACTACATTGAGAAAGCTATTTTAAAATATTGCTTTTAACAATTAGACTCCTCCCACTGTGGGTATATAGCTGCTATTTCACTTGTGGGTTGTTATCACTGAGGAAGGGTGGATGCATCCCCCCTGAAACGTTGGATTGCTTTGTGTCTGAATAAACGATAGGGGCTGTCCCCTTTTATCACCTGTTCATCTGAGTAGCATTCTGGTTCCTCTTTTGTTCTGCAAAGGAACATTAGAAACATAATATCTTTTTCTTTAAAAATTCACTCCTGTTAAAGTCTCACCAATGTGTTTAAACATGCTCAGTGAAATTGGCTCAGGCAGCAATGTGTTTGACATTAGCTGCATGTTTTACTGGTAGATCTTCTTTCAGGAACATCCAAGAGTCTGGTAAATATTGCTTTTTTTATGGAGGTAGACATGGCCTTTATATGGGAACTAAAGTCTATTATCCCAACAGAGCGCATTCACAAGATCACTAAAAAATCTGTGCCTCACTTTTCATTGGCTGTTGAACGATTTATGAAATTAACCTGTGGGTACTAGTAGTCAGCTCCCATGATTCACAACTTTGTTTTGGTATAAGTCTAAGAGTACACAATCCACTTCACATTCTTTGTAGTGCACATCATATCAAAACAAGGAAGCTGTAGCCTTGCCCCCTAGATGCTCTGTTACAGTCTGTTACAACTCAGAGATCCTGCCTCTCTCTGACACAAAATAGGGATTTAATTGTAATGTTTTTGCAAACATAATCAACACTTCATTCCTCATAATTAATGTTGCTTGCTTTCTATGCAAAAACCCCCATCTCTGCAGTTATCTGGTGGCTTAAAGGGTATGTCCACCCTTAAATCATACTTTTAATATAGGCTTCCCCCTGGTCCCCCAGCCCCAACCGCATTATTGCAAGCAGAGGGGCGGGACCGGCAGCCGCGTCTGTGATTGGCTGAGCTGCAGCCAATCACGGACGCGGCTGCCGGCAGCTCACTTCAGCGGAGGAAAGAGGAGAGGTAAGTAAGAGTTTGGGGAGCTTTCTTAAAATAAAAATGATGCGGTTGGGGCTGGGGGACCAGTGGGAAGCCTATACTAAAAGGGTTAAATGCTAGGGGGAGGGAATCGGGAGAGGGAGGGAGAGGGAGGGGGAGGGAGGGGGAGAAGGGCTGCAGTACGCATGGCAAAAATCTACCTGAGGCCAGGTAGGAGGCAGAGTCCTATATGGACTCTGCTAGCCTCCTGGTGGGCAGTTTTTGGGACTTTGGGGGGGGACTACAGGAGAACCCTATGGAGCTGGGATGTTAGGTAAGGATTAAACTACACTACATGGTGGGGCCAGTAGTTGGGGGGATTATAGTTTTGGGGGTGGACATGCCCTTTAAGTTCTTAGTAACATAGTAATTAAGGTTGAATAGAGACATGGAACTGCTTCCATTTCCAAGATGTCCCTTTTGTATATGGGATTCCAAAACTGCACTGCATATTCCAAATAAGGCTTATCCAGTGCCAATCACGGACACGGCTGCCGGTAGTTCAGAACGCCGGGGGAAAGAGGGATGGTAAGTAGAGTTTGGGAGGACTTTCTGAAAATAGGAATAATGCTGTTGGGGCTGGGGGAGGAAGCCCTACAATATATACAAAGGGATTTACACTAGGGGGAGGGAGATGAAAACGGGTGGGAGGGAGAGGGAGGGGGGAGGGCTTTACTGCGCATGGCTTAATTCCCCCAGAGGAGAGACAGGAGGCAGAGTCCGGACTCTGCTAGGCTCCTGGTGGACAGTTTTTGGGACTTTGAAGGGGCATAGCAGGGCAGCCATTTGGAGCTGGGATGTAAGGTAAGGATTTTTATGCACTACACAGTGGGGCCAGTAGTGGGGGAAATGATAGTTTTGGGGGTGGACATGCCCTTTAAGATTGGGTGAGAACACATCTAAAGAAGTCGATCTTACCTGTAGATAAAATAAGCCTATATGTGTATTATATTATGTGCAGATTTTCTTGCATTTTTTCCTGAATATTAGACCAAATGTATTCTTTGTGGCGAATAATTTAAACACTGTAACTTTTGTTTATATAGAACTAATAAGAAGTGTTGCTGCTAAATATATATCAGCTATAAATTTGATGAACAACTATTAAATGGATTGGATGGTATGTCAGTAACCGTTTATTAAAACAGTCAGGATAATGAGCTTTAAGAAATATTTGTCAATACTTTTAATAACCATTCCTTTTCTGCTTAGCTAATACATGATTTATTGCATGGATGCCTTATTACTTTACTTCACATTAAATCGACTCATAGATGCATGTTTACCGTATTACTGTGCAACATAGAATGTAGACTGTAGACCCGTGACAGCAGAGAAATGAAGATTCTATCTGAGCGCTGCATCTGTCCCTTCTAGAGTGCAACGGTATCAAGATATCAGTGCACACCAGTCTTTACAGCAAATCGTGTTTATTGACGTTTCGGTGTCAAAATGGCACCTTCTTCAGACATGGTTATGTCATGTGCGCTGATATCTTGATACCTTTGGATATTCATGCCCGTGGCTACGGTTAGTCAGTAGTACCCAGCACTAAGACACTGAATTGGATGTAGATAGCGTGCGGGACAACCGACAGATTGATTTGGACCTACTAGAGTGCAACCGCTTTGAAGAACAGCATCCCAGAGTGATCTCTTCACTGTTAACATTGGGACTGATGTTTTTAGTGGTAATATTTAATAATCCGTTATGCATATAATTATCAAATTACACACTCTGTTGTATTCATCCTCTTGTTGAGTTGGGCTCCAGGTCTACAACTCCTATTTCTCTTGTTAATAGAGCCATTTTGTGCTCTTTTAAGTATAGTTCAACGTCACACTTGAAAAAGCATTCATTTTTCAGAATAGACTGGCTCAGAAAAATTGTTCAGTGTTTCTGGTTATTTTAAGCTTGTAATCAGACCCACAATGATAATGTTCAGATCAACTATTTGAGAAGAGTTTTACAGTTTTCAGCAGTGCTAACATTTCCTTTAGGGCATGTCCGCCTTTAAAACATAAATTGCTAGTGTTTTCAAATACATCTGAAGGCAGATTTTACTGTAACTCTAGTATTATTTCTAAATTCTGGCTGCCTTCAGCTCTATGCATGTTTGTTTTTATAGTAAGCATGCATTAATTTACCCATAGGGAGTGCATTATCCCTTTTATATAATGCAATGAGAAATGGAAATTATTTTTCTAAAGTGCTTTATAAAGGGGACACATAGCAGAAAGTAGCAACTACAACAAACGGCTAATGGACTGTCCCTGCAAGAGTTTTACAGGGAGATTCAATAAAAGTTCTTATAGTTTAAAATGGTGCTAATTTTGCTCCAACCAATCAGATCTAAGTTTACATTTGAAAGCTGATTGGTTGGGGCAAAATTAGCCCCATTTTAAATGATAAGAACTTTTATTGAAAAAAAAAATTATATTTTTTAACTTAAATATATTTTTAGAAAATATGTCCATCAAAATAATCAGAAAACATAATTGTCATCATTTGTATAGCAATAAAACTTCCCTGTTTTCTTGTGTGATGAAAGATTAATACATTTTTGAGGAATAGCCTAGAAGGCGAAAAAAGGTGAACATAATGACAGGATTTACAGCGTTCGTAAAAAACAGGCTGCAGGACAAAGGTTCCCACGGAAAGAACATATGGTATATTGATAAAATGTGACGGTCAATGCAATGTTAAATTACCCCTTATGTGAATCTACCTGCTGTGATTGACCTCAAGATGGAAAGGATATACTACAGTATGTTTTAAAGAGGAATTGTGATTAAAAAAATCAGGGCGATATATTTATGCCGCAATGTATGATTTCTGTCCTAAAGTTTTTCAGCAATGTATGAATGGTACATTGCATCTTGAACCGGGACTCCCCACTTACAAGTGCCTTTTGGGGCTTAAAGGGTCCCACAGCTTCCCTCACCTTTTTTCTCCCACTGTTGTACTCTATCCCCCTGTCTTGGTGATAATTGACTGATATTTACATTATAACCTTTCCTTTAACATAATGGAATGTACCGTATATACTTGAGTATAATTCGATCCGAGTATAAGCCGAGGTACCTATTTTTATCTGAAAAAATTATAAAAACTGATTGACTCGAGTATAAGCCGAGGGTAGAAATTATGACCACTACTGCCTTCTGATTCAGTATTGTTTTGTGGCTTAAGTTGCCCTTAAAATGGACAGCAGAATTCCCATACATGAATCCCATACAGTAATAGCCAAATCCAGTACCAGTAACCTCCAATTCCTTGGCACTCCAGATGTTTGGAAACTACAACTCCCAGCCTGCTTTGTTGCTGGGAGTTCCAGTTTCTAAACATGTGGAGTGGCAAGGTTCAGTAATCTTTTAATTAAGCTTACCATAATTTACAATTCTCCTGACCCCCATATAGTAAAGGGCCCTCTGACCCCAATAGTTAAAAATGTCACCTGAGAGTTGTAGTTTCAAGCTGTCATTTGCACTGAACTAGCAGCTGTTTTTTGCCCCAAACTGAGGAGACCATCAGATTTACAGCATCCAGATGAGCAGTGACAGTGCTGAGTGAGTCCAGCAGCCAGACTACAGGAAGCAGGAAGTGTAAAGGCAGATCAGCTCCTGTAACTTTCTATGCAGGTTAACACAGCGCCACTTACTGGTTACTATCCGCAATTGCATAATTTGGATCTAAATTAGGATTTGACCCGAGTATAAGTCGAGGTTAGGTTTTCAGGCTAACTTTAAAGCCTGAAAAATTCAACTTATACTCGGCTATATATGGTAACCTCTTAAATATGTGTTTTTTAAAATGATTCCTACTCAGTCCTTAAAGGAAATATGCATTATGCTTGTGTTAAGAAGAAATGGATTGGCCTTGTACATCAAAATATGTCAGCACAAACATTTTAACTTTCAACTTAAAAAGAACATTACAATTCTTCCAGAGTAAACCACAGTTTCTAGTTTCTAGCAACTCACCATAGCAACAAAGCTGGAAAAAAAATAATAACAGAACAGAGAGCACTTTCATGTATGCTTAAAACTACCTGTTTCTGAGTTGGAAATAATCATGTTTTGTTAGTTAAGTGTGAGTGGGTATGGTAAAGATGCTAAGAAAGACAAATCAAGTACAGTAGCTTAGGAACAAATGGAGTCTTGGTATTCTTACAATGCTGACAAATCATAGTTGGTTCTTTAGAGAATTTCATAAAGCTTCTATACCCCCATGATCCCTATATGAAAAGCAGTGCCACTGAGATTACTTCAAGGTTAGCTGCAGATTATAATTAATAAACATTTTGCTAACACATTAGTTAACCAACACTATAATTCTATTCACTGTTAGGGTTGGTAAGAAAAGAAGAAATGAAACACCAGATATTTAGATTCATGTGAAAAGAAAACATGAGCATCAAAATATTATAGATTTTAACAGAATAATAAGAAAATGTTTTGGAGGAAAGGCTGCTATTGTTCAACAGGGGTGTAGTCAACATGGAATCTTTAATTTTCTTGACAACTCATTATGTGGGAAAAGAACCAGCAGATGACCAGGTCGTCAATGTAACAACAAAAGTGGAATGTAATGAGAAGCGCTGATAATTTACTGCATCTGGAGGTTTGGAGCATCCCTCAAACTCTTGATCATTAACTGTGAAGCTCTCTGGTATAGCAATTTGGGGCTATAGGGAATTAAACTGTACAGACCCCGTTTTATCCATGGGGACCTGAGAAAAAATATTTTCCTGGTATGTCTCTTAAGGCATCCAACAACTATTTCCCCCTAATTTCTGGGATTCTGTATGTATGTACATAACTGCACAAACAGGTAAAAGAGGAGCGCAATAAAAGCATAAGCATTGTGATGTGTAATGCACTAAATTTCATTTTGTAAATACACCCCAAATAAATATCTGTACACACAGTCGATTTAAAGGGTATCTCCACTCGTTTTTATAAGTTTTGTGAATCCAGTTCTATTGAAGAACGGGAGGTAAAGGAGCTGTACCTTACCTTCCATTCTTCAATAGAACACACAGGAGCAAGGAGACAAGGTAAGAAACTTACCCGCTCGCTCGCTCCCCCGGCGCTTGGTCTGGATCGCGCATGCGCATAGAAGACAAGGTCTCAGGTAAGCCTCAGTTCTTTAGTAAAAAAAGATATACTGTCAATATTTTAAACAAATATTTGAAACCCTTATAAATGAAGAACAATGTATTCAAGTCAAAGATTACATTTTAACAAATCCAGGTCTTCATTTTGGCAGATGAAAATGAACAAATTTAAAAAAAAAAAAAAAAAGCAAAAAGACCCTTATCAAGGGGATAAAATTCCTTCCTGACTCCAAGAGGCAATTGGGAATATCACTGGATAAACTCCAACTTTATGTATAAACACCAGTAGTATTATGCAGCATTCTTTATTTTTAGAAACTCACCCAGCTTTTTAAAAAAAATTATACAATGAACCTACCATTACCATGTCCAATGGAAGACAGTTCCATAGCTTTACCGTTCTCACAGTGAAAAACCCTTTCCGAACTTAAAGCCTAAACTCCTTTTCTTTAAGTCTTAAGGGATGTCCTCGTGTCCTCTGACATGCTCTATTGGTGAACAATGCCCCAGATAGTTTATTGTATTGCCCGTTAATGTATTTATACACAGTAATCATATCCCCACGCAAGCACCTTTTCTCTAGCGTACATAACTGTAACTTATCCAATCTGTCTTGATATTCAAGCTCCCACAGTCCCCTTTTTCAATTTAGTTGCCCCTCTCAGAACCCTTTACATTTACAAGATGTCCTGTCCAAAAAGGCAGATGTTTAGGGTTAGTCTTGCTTTGTTCAGCTATCCTAAATTTGTTTTAGCTAGCTTAATTGCTTTCTAAATCTTTACAATCCTTGTTATAGTTTTGATACTTTATATGTTCCTTCTGACTTAAAGATTTTAAGTGGCATTCTCTTCTTTCTATTTTTTCATCAAAATTAAGCCACATGGGTGTCAAATGTTCTGTTTTGCCGATAACCCTCGAAGGTACTGTTTCGGGGATAACCATGGAATGCGGCATTTTGGCGGTATCCCTTGAATGTTCCTTTTTGGCGATAACCCTCGAATGTGATTCGGTAATCCTCAAATGTATGATTCGATTTTGGTAACCCTTAAATGTATTGTTAGATTTCGGTAAATGTATTGTTTTTGGTAACCCTTAAATGTATCATTCAGTAACCCTCGCATTGGCAAAAACCCTCGAATGTAGCATGCAGAAACCCGACAATTGCCCGATCGTTAGTGTTTAAAGTTTTGGAGATATGGACATGTTCCCCAAACCATTTCCCAGGTGCCACAGCCATTTACAGTAAGTTACCATTACTATTTGCATATGCTTGTGAAGGTTCTCATTCATCCAGGTCATGGTATATCTGTTGTATTCAATTAGATCAAGTTTAGTTCTTGAAGACGTTTCGCTAGTCATCCGACTGGCTTTCTCAATTCAGAATGACTTGTACAAGAATCTGTGGCACTTATGTACCCTGGAAAATCCCAATTAGCAGGTGTTAAGGGCGTGATTAGAGGTGTTATAGGAACGCCTAGAGTAAGGTTATACAAGTTCTATAAGCAAAAACACTGATGTGCTATGTGTTTCACCCATTGTAGCCAACCTTTACATGGAGGAGGAAGAAAAACTGGCGCTTAATACCTTTAAGGGCATAGCACCCAGCCACTGGTTCAGATATGTGGATGACACCTGGGTTAAAATCCACCAGAAGGAAGTACAAGCTTTCACAGAACACATTAATGCGGTAGACCAAAACATCAAATTTACAAGGGAAGAGGTACAAAACAACAAACTGGCTTTCTTGGACTGCTTGGTAGAAGTCAGGGAGAATGGTAAACTGGAAGTAGAGGTTTACAGAAAACCAACACACACAGATCAGTATTTGATGTTTGACTCCCACCACCCTTTAGATCACAAGCTGGGTGTCATCAGAACCCTGCAACACAGAGCTGAGAACATCCCCACTAGCACAGAGGCGAAGGCCAAAGAAATGAAACATCTCAGAGGAGCCCTTAAAACTTGTGGATATCCAGACTGGGCCTTTGTCAAAAGAAGCAGAAGGAAAGAAAAGAACACGAATACCAACAGTGAAGGGGAAAAGCAAGACAGGAGAAAGAACATGGTCATCCCATATGTAGCAGGTGTCTCCGAGAAACTAAGAAGAGTTTTCAAAAAACACCGTATCCCTGTCTGCTTTAAACCGAGCAACACGCTGAGGCAGCAATTGGTACATCCGAAAGACCCAATACCGAAACACAAGAAAAGCGACATCATATATGCAGTGCAGTGCAGTGAAGAATGCTCTGATTTGTATGTGGGGGAGACCAAACAACAACTGCATCAACGTATGGCCCAGCACAGAAGAGCCAATTCCTCGGGTCAGGACTCAGCCGTGTACCTGCATCTTAAGGATAAAGGACATACCTTTGAAGATTGTAATGTTAACATATTGGCGAAGGAACATGACTGGTTCAAGAGAGGTGTTAAGGAGGCCATTTATGTGAAAATAAAGAAACCAAGCCTAAATAGAGGTGGGGGGGTTCGACACCATCTGTCTGCCATGTACAATGCTGTTTTGACACCTTACTCTGGGCGTTCCTATAACGCCTCTTAGCCACTATCTAATCACACCCTTAACACCTGGCTGTGATATGCTAATTGGGATTTTCCAGGGTACATAAGTGCCACAGATTCTTGTACAAGTCATTCTGAATTGAGAAAGCCAGTCGGATGACTAGCGAAACGTCTTCAAGAACTAAACTTCAAGTCCGGTTGATCTAAATGAATACAACAGATATATTTTATTTGCAATTAACTAGAACTTTTCAAACTATTTTCTCCTATTGACTTTAATGGGTATGTTTCCGAACTATAGAACTTTTACTTCAGGAAGTTTGGTCTTCTCTAATCGTTACCTCAGAATGTATCATTCTAGTTTATATGCTGACAAGCTAAATTTACCCAGGAAAAATCTGCTTTTCTAAAATTAAAAGTCTTTTTTAACCCAGTACAATTTTCCTTTTATTAACATACTTTAATGACAATATTTAATGGTCACTATTCCCTAAGCTTCTAGTTAACTTCTATAACATCTATAATACGCTCTGTGTCATTAGATATTAACAGATCCAACAAAGTACCTTTTCTAGTAGGAATTAAAGATGGCCGAACTCACTGAAATCCGTTCCACTTTCAGATTGCACTTGCGCATGACAGAATCCATTGGAACCTGTCAGACTAGGTGACAGGAGCGAGCGATCGGGTAAGTAGCTTACCTTCTCTCCTGGGTCCTGATCATTTTAAGATGGGTCAGGGACCTGGAAAATGGTCTGGGGAGCGCTCTCTGTTTTGGCATAACACGTAGTATTTTTGAAAAATTTAAAGTTTTTAAATTTTTTAATGTAATTTTGAATCTACAATTTGGAAAATTTTCAATTCTTTCTGGCAGACCCGTGAAGAACCAGGTTCAGATTTGGTTCCATCTCTATAAAGAACTTCAACCACCTTTGAAAGAAAATTAAGGAACCCATCCCCCTTTTACTGTGTTGGCAGTTTCATGACTTATTAAAATCCCCCAAAACTAAAAGGTGCCATCTGCATATGAAGCAGACTCACTTTTTCCTTGCTATACCCCTTTCCTGTTGCCCAATTCCACCCATATTGTCTCTGTTTTAACATAAATATCGACAGTTAACTCTTGTTCTCTTGTTTAATATATATATATATATATATCCTATATAATAAAAGCCTAACTGCTGTTGTGTCTGTGCTGCCATGTGTGTGTGTCACTGCAGATCCTATGGACTCACCACTAGAGGTAGAGTGAGATAGTCACTGCAGTTTCAATTGATTCACCACTAGAGCGAGAAATGTTATAAACACACACGGAGGCATGGAGACCGACAGCAGATAAGGTAAACTCCTTTGGTACAGAGGGGGAGGGGCTCTGGAATCCTTTGACACAGAGGTGGGAGCTCTGCCACAGAGAGGGGGGGACCTCTCTGCCACAGAAAGGGTTTGACCTCTCTCAACTGAGAAGGGGGGACCTCTCTGCCACAGAGAAGGGGGCCTCTCTGCCACATAGGAGGGGGTCTCTGCCACAGAGGAGGGGAACCTCTCTTCCACAGAGGAGGGGGGGACCTTTTTGCCACAGAGGAGGGGGGCCTCTCTGCAACAGAGGAAGAGGGCTTCTCTGCCACAGAGGAGGGGGGACCACTATGCCACAAAGGAGGGGGGGACCACTATGCCACAAAGGAGGGGGGGACCTCTCTGCCACAGAGGAGAAGGAACCTCTCTGCCATAGAGGAGGGTGGGACCTCTCTGCCACAGTGGAGGAGGGACTCTGCAACAGAGGGGGGACTCTGCCTTTTCAAACAGAGGGGGGACTCTGCGACAGAGAGGGGTACTCTGCCTTTTCGGACGGGGACTCTGCAACAGAGAGGGGGAATCTGCCTTTTCGGACAGGGGGGGACTCTGCCTTTTCGGACAGAGGGGGGAACTCTGGGATTGGGACACTGAGGGGGGACTCTGCCTTTTCGGAGATAGGGGGGACTCTGGGTTTGGGACACTGAGGGGGGTCTCTGGGCATCTAGCGCCCATTAATGTAACAGACTTAATGTGAAGTATGTATATATTATTATTATTATTGATTTATATAGTGCCAACATCTTCCGTGGCACTTTACAATTACATATTCATACATTACATACAGGGTAATACATGTTATACAAAGTCATACTGATTACATACACAGGTAATACATAATATAAGTAAACAGAGTGTGAAGTTTTACAGCCATGTATACCGTGATACAATAGGAAAGAGAACCCTGCCCAAAGAGTTTACAGTCTAGAGGATATGGGGGTGAGACATAAGGTGATGGCAATCGGAATGCTGTAAATTGATTGGCAATGGAGCGTGAAAGGCAGGTTGGATCATATTGGGTAGTAAGAGGGGTAATGTTTAGGCCAGGTTATATGCTAGCCTAAAGAAATGGGTTTTAAGGTTACGTTTGAAGGTGTTAAGGGATGAAGAGTGACGGTCAAATGTAGGAAGGGAGTTACAGAGCAGACAGGCAGCACGAGTAAAGTCCTGAATGTGGGCATGGGAAGAGGTGACCAGGGTGCATGAGAGGATGGTATCGTTTGCAGAGTGGAGGTTGCTCCTGGGACGGTATTGCTGGATCAGCTCTAAGATATATGGAGGGGCAGTGTTGGATAGTGCTTTATAGGATAAGGTAAGCAGTTTGAACATATATATATATAGACCAAGGTGGGTGGCACTCAATCCTTGCCAAGGCAATGACCTGGGTGCTTCCTATTAATTTTCAAATAAGATGTCTGCGAATACAGGAGCATTCCAGGGATTTTTCCAATAACCTTTATTAACACAAAAGTGGCAAATTTTGTGTTAATAAACGTTATTGGAAAAATCCCAGTTTATGTAATAGCCATGACATCATACTTTTCTGTCAAAGTAAATGTAAAACCCATGCTACCTGATCTAGTACTTTTAAGGCCTGCATGTAGTAACATTTTTCATACTTTGCACAGTGCACACAATGGAAAACACATTTTGGCTGAGTTTTGTCCCAACTTGTAGCATGAAACTTTACGTGTAATCTATCTTGAAGTTAACCCGAGGCATGCTGCGCTGTTTACCTGACTGCAATGTTCTAAGTAACTAAAAAAGTGTTTAGTTCTTGGGCAGGAAAGTAATTCTAATAAATAATATTATTATATACATTTGTATGCATTATTATGGGGTGCCACAGGCTTCTGTGTTTGGGCTGCTTCTATTTAATCTATTTATTAATGATTTGGAAAAAGGTATTGTCAGCAAAGTTTCTGTGTTTGCTGATGACGCAAAATTTTGTCGACCATTAAAAGCTTCAGGGGATGTGCAATCGTTGCAGGGGAATCTAGATAGATTGTCACATTGGGCTACTAAGTGGCAGGTGAGATTCAATGTTGAGAAATGTAAGGTGATGGATTTTGTGCATTTTGTGTTGCTTAAACTATAGTAACATAGTAACATAGTAATTAAGGTTGAATAAAGACATACATCCATCAAGTCCAACCTATCCACCCTCGGTTTTTTTATTATTATTATTAACCCTTCCTAACAGTTGATCCAGAGGAAGGCAAAAAACCCCAGCTAAAAAGGGGGGAAAAATTCCTTCCTGACTCCAAACGGCAATCGGAAAGTATCCCTGGATCAACCAGATCTATATTCATTAATACCAGTAATTCTCAATATTATTTAGTTTTAGGAACTTATCCAGGCCTTTTTTAAAGCTATTCAATAAACTTGCCATTACCACATCTGCTGGAAGACAGTTCCACAGTTTCACCGTTCTCACTGTAAAGAAACCTTTCCTAACCTGAAGATGAAACTTCTTTTCTTCCAACCTTAAAGGATGTCCACGAGTCCTCTGATATGACCTATTAGTAAACAATGCACCAAAGAGTTCATTGTATTAATATATTTGTATATGGTTATCATGTCCCCATGCAAACGTCGTTTCTCCAATGTAAACAGCCCTAACTTGTCTAATCTGCTGGCATATTCAAGCCCCTCCATTCCTCTTATTATTTTAGTTGCCCTTCTCTGAACTGCCTCAATTTCCAAGATGTCCCTTTTGTATATGGGATTCCAAAACTGCACAGCATATTCCAAATGAGACCTTACCAGTGCCTTGTACAGAGGGAGAATAATATTTTTCTCTCTTGATTCCATTCCCCTCTTTATACAAGACAATATCTTGCTAGCTCTAGCCGTTGCTACCTGGCATTGTTTGCTATAGCTAAGTCTGTTATCAACCAGAACCCCCAAATCTTTTTCCATTACAGATGCACTCAACACAGAGTTATTTATGGTGTAGGTGGCACAGGGATTATTAAATCCCAAATGCATCACCTTACATTTATCAACATTGAATCTCATCTGCCATTCTGCTGTCCATTTTGATAATCTATCTAGGTCTGCTTGCAGCACTTGCACATCACTTGAAGTTTCCAAAGCTCTACATAGTTTAGTGTCATCAGCAAACACTGAGACCTTGCTCTCAATGCCCCCTTCTAAGTCATTTATAAACAGATTAAACAGAAGCGGCCCCAGTACAGAACCCTGAGGCACTCCGCTTAGAACTTTAGCCCACATAGATGTAGCTCCATTTACCACCACTCTCTGTTTGCGATCCAATAACCAGTTCTCTATCCATTCTACACACCCCCCTGCTTTGTTGCTCTGGGCAGTTTCCATTTTCTAACTCGTGGAGTGGCAGTTCATAATCTTTTAATTAACTTACCATAATTTACAATTCCCTGACCCCCATATAGTAAAGGGCCCTCTGACCCCAAAGTTAAAAATGTCACCTGAGAGTTTGTTATTCAAGCTGTCATTTGCACTGAACTAGCAGCTGTTTTTTGCCCCAAACTGAGGAAGACCATCAGATTTACAGCATCCAATGAGCAGTGACAGTGCTGAGTGAGTCCAGCAGCCAGACTACAGGAAGCGGAAGTGTAAAGGCAGATCACTCCTGTAACTTTCTATGCAGGTTAACACAGCGCCACTTACTGTTACTATCCGCAATTGCATAATTTGGATCTAAATTAGGATTTGACCCTATAAGTCGAGGTTAGGTTTTCAGGCTAACTTTAAAGCCTGAAAAATTCAACTTATACTCGGCTATATATGGTAACCTCTTAAATATGTGTTTTTTAAAATGATTCCTACTCAGTCCTTAAGGAAATATGCATTATGCTTGTGTTAAGAAGAAATGGATTGGCCTTGTACATCAAAATATGTCAGCACAAAACATTTTAACTTTCAACTTAAAAAGAACATTACAATTCTTCCAGAGTAAACCACAGTTTCTAGTTTCTAGCAACTCACCATAGCAACAAAGCTGGAAAAAAAATAATAACAGAACAGAGAGCACTTTCATGTATGCTAAAACTACCTGTTTCTGAGTTGGAAATAATCATGTTTTTGTTAGTTAAGTGTGAGTGGTATGGTAAAGATGCTAAGAAAGACAAATCAAGTACAGTAGCTTAGGAACAAATGGATCTCTGGTATTCTTACAATGCTGACAAATCATAGTTGGTTCTTTAGAGAATTTCATAAAGCTTCTATACCCCCATGATCCCTATATGAAAAGCAGTGCCACTGAGATTACTTCAAGGTTGCTGCAGATTATATTAATAAACATTTTGCTAACACATTAGTTAACCAACACTATAATTCTATTCACTGTTAGGGTTGGTAAGAAAAGAAGAAATGAACACCAGATATTTAGAGTCATGTGAAAAGAAACATGAGCATCAAATATATAGATTTTACAGAATAATAAGAAAATGTTTTGGAGGAAAGGCTGCTATTGTTCACAGGGGTGTAGTCAACATGGAATCTTTAATTTTCTTGACAACTCATTATGTGGGAAAAAACCAGCAGATGACCAGGTCGTCAATGTAACAACAAAAGTGGAATGTAATGAGAAGCGCTGATAATTTACTGCATCTGGAGGTTTGGAGCATCCCTCAAACTCTGATCATTAACTGTGAAGCTCTCTGGTATAGCAATTTGGGGCTATAGGGAATTAAACTGTACAGACCCCGTTTTATCCATGGGACCTGAGAAAAATATTTTCCTGGTATGTCTCTTAAGGCATCCAACAACTATTTCCCCCTAATTTCTGGGATTCTGTATGTATGTACATAACTGCACAAACAGGTAAAAGAGGAGCGCAATAAAAGCATAAGCATTGTGATTTGTAATGCACTAAATTTCATTTTGTAAATACACCCCAAATAAATATCTGTACAACACGTCGATTTAAAGGTATCTCCACTCGTTTTATAGTTTTGTGAATCCAGTTCTATTGAAGAACGGGAGGTAAAGGAGCTGTCCTTACCTTCCATTCTTCAATAGAACACCACAGGAGCAAGGAGACAAGGTAAGAAACTTACCCGCTCGCTCGCTCCCCCCGCTCTTGGTCTGGATCGCGCATGCGCATAGAAGACAAGGTCTCAGGTAACCTCAGTTTTTATAAAAAAGATATACTGTCAATATTTTAAACAAATATTTGAAACCCTTATAAATGAAGACAATGTATTCAAGTCAAGATTACATTTTAACAAATCCAGGTCTTCATTTTGGCAGATGAAAATGAACAAATTTAAAAAAAAAAAAAAAAGCAAAAAGACCCTTATCAAGGGATAAATTCCTTCCTGACTCCAAGAGGCAATGGGAATATCACTGGATAACTCCAACTTTATGTATAAACACCAGTAGTATTATGCAGCATTCTTTATTTTTAGAAACTCACCCAGCTTTTTAAAAAAATTATACAATGAACCTAAATTACCATGTCCAATGGAAGACAGTTCCATAGCTTTACCGTTCTCACAGTGAAAAACCCTTTCCGAACTTAAAGCCTAAACTCCTTTCTTTAAGTCTTAAGGGATGTCCTCGGGTCCTCTGACATGCTCTATTGGTGAACAATGCCCCAATAGTTTATTGTATTGCCCGTTAATGTATTTATACACAGTAATCATATCCCCACGCAAGCACCTTTTCTCTACGTACATAACTGTAACTTATCCAATCTGTCTTGATATTCAAGCTCCCACAGTCCCCTTTTTCAATTTAGTTGCCCCTCGAACCCTTACTTTCAAGATGTCCTGTCCAAAAAGGCAGATTTTTAGGGTTAGTCTTGCTTTGTTCAGCTATCCTAAATTTGTTTTAGCTAGCTTAATTGCTTTCTAAATCTTTACAATCCTTGTTATAGTTTTGATACTTTATATGTTCCTTCTGACTTAAAGATTTTAAGTGGCATCTCTTCTTTCTATTTTTTCATCAAAATTAAGCCACATGGGTTTCAAATGTTCTGTTTTGCCGTAAACCCTCGAGAGTACTGTTTCGGGGATAACCATGGAATGCGGCATTTTGGCGGTATCCCTTGAATGTTCCTTTTTGGGCATAACCCTCGAATGTATTCGTAATCCTCAAATGTATGATTCGATTTGGTAACCCTTAATGTATTGTTAGATTTCGGTAAATGTATTGTTTTTGGTAACCTTAAATGTATCATTCAGTAACCCTCGCATTGGCAAAAACCCTCGAATGTCATGCAGAAACCCGACAATTGCCCATCGTTAGTGTTTAAAGTTTTGGAGATATGGACATGTTCCCCAAACCATTTCCCAGGTGCCACAGCCATTTACAGTAAGTTACCATTACTATTTGCATATCGGTGAAGGTTCTCATTCATCACAGGTCATGGTATATCTGTTGTATTCAATTAGATCAAGTTTAGTTCTTGAGACGTTTCGCTAGTCATTCCGACTGGCTTTCTCAATTCAGAATGACTTGTACAAGAATCTGTGGCACTTATGTACCCTGGAAAATCCCAATTAGCAGTGTTAAGGGCTGTGATTAGAGTGTGTATAGGAACGCCTAAGTAAGGTTATACAAGTTCTATAAGCAAAACCACTGATGTCTATGTGTTTCACCCATTGTAGCCAACCTTTACATGGAGGAGGAAGAAAAACTGGCGCTTAATACCTTTAAGGGCATAGCACCCAGCCCACTGGTTCAGATATGTGGATGACACCTGGGTTTAAATCCACCAAAGGAAGTACAAGCTTTCACAGAAAACATTAATGCGGTAGACCAAAACACAAAACAAGGGAAGAGGTACAAAACAACAACTGGCTTTCTTGGACTGCTTGGTAGAAGTCAGGGAGAATGGTAAACTGGAAGTAGAGGTTTACAGAAAACCACACACACAGATCAGTATTGAGTTTTGACTCCCACCACCCTTTAGATCACAAGCTGGGTGTCATCAGAACCCGGCAAACAGAGCTGAGAACATCCCCACTAGCACAGAGGCGAAGGCCAAAGAAATGAAACATCTCAGAGGAGCCCTTAAAACTTGGGATATCCAGACTGGGCCTTTGTCAAAGAAGCAGAAGGAAAGAAAAGAACACGAATACAACGTGAAGGGGAAAAGCAAGACAGAGAAAACATGGTCATCCCATATGTAGCAGGTGTCTCCGAGAAACTAAGAAGAGTTTTCAAAAAACACCGTATCCCGTCTGCTTTAAACCGAGCAACACGCTGAGGCAGCAATTGGTACATCCGAAACCCAATACCGAAACACAAGAAAACGCACATCATATATGCAGTGCAGTGCAGTGAAGAATGCTCTGATTTGTATGTGGGGGAGACCAAACAACAACTGCATCACGTATGGCCCAGCACAGAGAGCCAATTCCTCGGGTCAGGACTCAGCCGTGACCTGCATCTTAAGTAAAGGACATACTTTGAAGATTGTATGTTAACATATTGGCAAAGGAACGTGATTGGTTCAAGAGAGGTGTTAAGGAGGCCATTTATGTGAAATAAAGAAACCAAGCCTAATAGAGGTGGGGGGTTCGACACCATCGTCTGCCATGTACAATGCTGTTTTGACACCTTACTCTGGGCGTTCCTATAACGCCTCTTAGCCACTATCTAATCACACACCTTAACACCTGGCTGTGATATGCTATTGGGATTTTCCAGGGTACATAAGTGCCACAGATTCTTGTACAAGTCATTCTGAATTGAGAAAGCCAGTCGATGACTAGCGAAACGTCTTCAAGAACTAAACTTCAAGTCCGGTTGATCTAAATGAATACAACAGATATATTTTATTTGCAATTAACTAGAACTTTTCAAACTATTTTCTCCTATTGACTTTAATGGGTATGTTTCCGAACTTAAGAACTTTTACTTCAGGAAGTTTGTCTTCTCTATCGTTACCTCAGAATGTATCATTCTAGTTTATATGCTGACAAGCTAAATTTACCCAGGAAAAATCTGCTTTTCTAAAATTAAAAGTCTTTTTAACCCAGTACAATTTTCCTTTTATTAACATACTTTAATGACAATATTTAATGGTCACTATTCCCTAAGCTTCAGTTAACTTCTATAACATCTATAATCCGCTCTGTGTCATTAGATATTAACAGATCCAACAAAGTACCTTTTCTAGTAGAATTAAAGATGGCCGAACTCACTGAAATCCGTTCCACTTTCAGATTGCACTTGCGCATGACAGAATCCATTGGAACTTGTCAACTAGGTGACAGGACGAGCGATCGGTAAGTAGCTTACTCTCTCCTCGGTCCTGATCATTTTAAGATGGGTCAGGGACCTGAAAATGGTCTGGGGAGCGCTCTCTGTTTTGGCATAACACGTAGTATTTTTGAAAAATTTAAAGTTTTTAAATTTTTTAATGTAATTTTGAATCTACAATTTGGAAAATTTCAATTCTTTCTGGCAGACCCGTGAAGAACCAGGTTCAGATGTGTTCCATCTCTATAAAGAACTTCAACCACCTTTGAAAGAATTAAGGAACCCTCCCCCTTTTACTGTGTTGGCAGTTTCATGACTTATTAAAATCCCCCAAAACTAAAGGTGCCATCTGCATATGAAGCAGACTCACTTTTTCCTTGCTAACCCCTTTCCTGTTGCCCAATTCCACCCATATTGTCTCTGTTTTAACATAAATACGACAGTTAACTCTTGTTCTCTTGTTTAATATATATATATATATATCCTATATAATAAAAGCCTAACTGCTGTTGTGTCTGTGCTGCCATGTGTGTGTGTCACTGCAGATCCTATGGACTCACCACTAGAGGTAGAGTGAGATAGTCACTGCAGTTTCAATTGATTCACCACTAGAGCGAGAAATGTTATAAACACACACGGAGGCATGGAGACCGACAGCAGATAAGGTAAACTCCTTTGGTACAGAGGGGGGGCTCTGGAATCCTTTGACACAGAGGTGGGAGCTCTGCCACAGAGAGGGGGGGACCTCTCTGCCACAGAAAGGGTTTGACCTCTCTGCAACTGAGAAGGGGGGACCTCTCTGCCACAGAGAAGGGGGCCTCTCTGCCACATAGGAGGGGGGTCTCTGCCACAGAGGAGGGGAACCTCTCTTCCACAGAGGAGGGGGGGACCTTTTTGCCACAGAGGAGGGGGGCCTCTCTGCAACAGAGGAAGAGGGCTTCTCTCCACAGAGGAGGGGGGACCACTATGCCACAAGGAGGGGGGGGACCACTATGCCACAAAGGAGGGGGGACCTCTCTGCCACAGAGGAGAGGAACCTCTCTGCCATAGAGGGGGTGGGACCTCTCTGCCACATGTGAGGAGGGACTCTGCAACAGAGGGGGGACTCTGCCTTTTCAAACGAGGGGGGACTCTGCGACAGAGAGGGGTACTCTGCCTTTTCGGACGGGGACTCTGCAACAGAGAGGGGGAATCTGCCTTTTCGGACGGGGGGGACTCTGCCTTTTCGGACAGAGGGGGGAACTCTGGATTGGACACCTGAGGGGGGACTCTGCCTTTTCGGAGATAGGGGGACTCTGGGTTTGGGACACTGAGGGGGGTCCTCTGGCATCTAGCGCCCATTAATGTAACAGACTTAATGTGAGTATGTATATATTATTATTATTATTGATTTATATAGTGCCAACATCTTCCGTGGCACTTTACAATTACATATTCATACATTACATACAGGGTAATACATGTTATACAAAGTCATACTGATTACATACACGGTATACATATATAAGTAAACAGATGTGAAGTTTTACAGCCATGTATACCGTGATACAATAGGAAAAGAACCCTGCCCAGAGTTTACAGTCTAGAGGATATGGGGGAGACTATGTGATGGCAATCGGAATGCTGTAAATTGATTGGCAATGGAGCGTGAAAGGCAGGTTGGATCATATTGGTAGTAAGAGGGGTAATGTTTAGGCCAGGTTATATGCTACCTAAAGAAATGGGTTTTAAGGTTACGTTTGAAGGTGTTAAGGGATGAAGAGTGACGGTCAAATGTAGGAAGGGAGTTACAGAGCAGACAGGCAGCACGAGTAAGTCCTGAATGTGGGCATGGGAAGAGGTCCCAGGGTGCATGAGAGGATGGTATCGTTTGCAGAGTGGAGGTTGCTCCTGGACGGTATTGCTGGATCAGCTCTAAGATATATGGAGGCAGTTTGGATAGTGCTTTATAGGATAAGGTAAGCATTTTGAACATATATATATAACCAAGGTGGGTGGCACTCAATCCTTGCCAAGGCAATGACCTGGGTGCTTCCTATTAATTTTCAAATAAGTTGTCTGCGAATACGAGCATTCCAGGATTTTTCCAATAACCTTTATTACACAAAAGTGGCAAATTTTGTGTTAATAAACGTTATTGAAAAATCCCAGTTTATGTAATAGCCATGACATCATACTTTTCTGTCAAAGTAAATGTAACCCATGCTACCTGATCTAGTACTTTTAAGGCCTGCATGTAGTAACTTTTCATACTTTGCACAGTGCACACAATGGAAAACACATTTTGGCTGAGTTTTGTCCCAACTTGTAGCATAAACTTTACGTGTAATCTATCTGAAGTTAACCCGAGGCATCTGCGCTGTTTACCTGACTGCAATGTTCTAAGTAACTAAAAAAGTGTTTAGTTCTTGGCAGGAAAGTAATTCTAATAAAATTTATTATATACATTTGTATGCATTATTATGGGGTGCCACAGGCTTCTGTGTTTGGGCTGCTTCTATTTAATCTATTTATTAATGATTTGGAAAAAGGTATTGTCAGCAAAGTTTCTGTGTTTGCTGATGACGCAAAATTTTGTCGACCATTAAAAGCTTCAGGGGATGTGCAATCGTTGCAGGGGAATCTAGATAGATTGTCACATTGGGCTACTAAGTGGCAGTGAGATTCAATGTTGAGAAATGTAAGGTGATGGATTTTGTGCATTTTGTGTTGCTTAAACTTAGTAACATAGTAACATAGTAATTAAGGTTAAATAAGACATACATCCATCAGTCCAACCTATCCACCCTCGGTTTTTTTATTATTATTATTAACCCTCCCTAACAGTTGATCCAGAGGAAGGCAAAAAACCCCAGCTAAAAAGGGGAAAAATCCTTCCTGATCCAAACGGCAATCGGAAAGTATCCCTGGATCAACCAGATCTATATTCATTAATACCAGTAATTCTCAATATTATTTAGTTTTAGGAACTTATCCAGCCTTTTTAAAGCTATTCAATAAACTTGCCATTACCACATCTGCTGGAAGACAGTTCCACAGTTTCACACCGTTCTCCACTGTAAAGAAACCTTTCCTATAACAGTTCTCTATCATGAACACAATGTTTTCTCAAGGCCAACAGTCCTCAGTTTATATATTAGTCGCCTATGGCACAGTATCAAAAGCTTTCGCAAAATCCAAATATACCACATCCACTGCTGTGCTGAATCTAACTTCTTACTTGCTTCTTACAAGCAAGTAAGACAATTAAATTTGTCTGGCATGATCTATTTCTCATAAATCCATCTGACTACACTAAAAGATGATCTCTGGAGACAAAGTCAAGGATATGATCCCGTAACAAAGTTTCCAGCACCTTCCCTACCACTGATGTTAGGCTTACAGGTCTATAGTTAACAGGCTGTGAACGACTACCTTTTTGAATATTGGTATTACATTGGCTTTTTCAATCCAGCGGCACATCCCCAGACCAAAGCGAATCTGAAAGTGAGAAACAGTGGTCTAGATAGAACTGAACTAAGCTCTTTAAAATCCGAGGATGCAATTCATCTGGTCCTGGGGCTTTATTGATATTAACTTGTTAATGTTGTTTCATACCATATCCTCTGTTAGCCAATGTGAATACTCTTCATTTCTTCCCTGCATTTTATTACAATCCCTACTGTAAGGACAAGGATTTTCAACAGTAAAAACCATGTAAAAAAACGGTTTAGCAGATTAGCCTTTTCGGCATCCTCTACAACCACCTCAGCCCCATTATTTAATGGTCCTACATTCTCAGTCCTCATTTTTTACCATTTATATACTCAAAAAACATTTTGGGGTTCGACTTGCTTTGTTCGTCAATCCGTATTTCTTTTTCTATTTTAGCTAGTTTAATTGCTTTCTTGCACTCTTTATTACAGCTTTTGTACTCCCTGTAAGCCTGTTCTGTTCCCTCTGTTTCTCAAATGTTAAAAGGCCTTTTCTTTTTTTCCATTTCCCTTTTTACCTGAGCATTACGCATGCAGGAGAGGACCTATTTTTTTTACACTTGTTCCCAAGATACGATTTAGATGTATAGTTTAATATCCCTTTAAAAGTGGTCCACATCTGCTCTGTATCTTTACCTAGAAACAATTCCCCCCAGTCTATGAGCAGGAGCGATTCCTTTAACAGCATAAAATTAGCTTTCCTAAAGTTAAAAGTTTTTGTTAACCCAGTGCACTTTAGTTTTTTGCAACCTATTAAATGACACTAAATCATGGTCACTATTCCCTAAGCTTCCCATACCATTATCTCCAAAATGAGCTCAGGGTTATTAGATATCACCAGATCCATAACGTATTCTGTCTAGTAGGAACTTCTACCATCTGTGAAAGAAAATGCTCATATAGGAAATTTAAGAACTTTATACCTTTTGAGGTGCTGGCAGTTCCCTTACTCCAATCTATGTCAGGGTAGTTAAAATCCCCCATAACCAGAACATGCCCCATACCAGCAGCCTTCGCCAATGCATATGTAGATTCATTTCACCTCCTCCCCGCATTTGGCGGCTTATAACATACTCCAACAATTAATTTCCCTACTCCCTTGCTTTCTGTACACAGTTTTGTTTCTTCCCAGTTTCTGCCGTATCGTTTACTCCCATCTATTCCATCTTTTAAATTTGGCTTCAATTCCTGTTTAACATACATACATACTCCTCCTCCTTTCTTATAAATCTGTCATGTCTAAATAAGGGTATCCTTCAATATTTACTTTCCAGTCGTGTGATCATTAAGCCATGATTCTCTATACCAATCACATCATACCTTTTTTAAAGCTATTATTTCAAGTTCCCCGGTTTTTCCAGCCAGACTTCTTGCATTTGTAAACATACATTTTAGATTATCAATTGATTTACTTCCATACATGGTCGTACATGCCTCCTTATCCTCTATGCTCCCCCCTCCCCCTTCTCCATCCTCCGTTGTGTAATAGCCCCAGATCCCTACTTCTCTATCTACCCCTGTGTAGTTCAACATACCCTCCTATACTATACTATAAATGGCTGTGTTAAATTAATCCCTGTTGGAAAGGGATTTTGGAGTTTTGGTGGATAACAAACTTAAAGGTGCAAGCAGTGCCAGGCACACAGCTAGAGCCGAGCATGGTATTGTCTTGTTAAGAGAGGTATGGATTCAAGTAAGGGTTATATGTTATTCTCCCTCTTTTCAAAGCATTCGTAATGCCTCATTTGAAATATGCAGTGGATCCTGTGTACAAAAGCACATCTTTGAAATGGAAAGGGTTCAGAGAAGGGCAACTAAATTAATAAGGGGATTTGGGAGCTTGATTATAAAGAGAGATTGGATATGTTACAACTATGTACGCTAGAGAAAAGGCGCTTGCGTGGGGATATGATTACTGATAAAAACATTAATGGGCCATATAATAAACTATCTGGGGCATTGTTCACCAAAGAGCATGCCAGAGGAACACGTGGACATCCCTTAAGACTTGAATAAAAGAAGTTTATGCTTCAAGTTCAGGAAAGGGTTTTTCACTGTGAGAACGGTAAAGCTATGGAACGTCATCCTGTGGACGCTGTTATGGCAGGTTCATTGGTCAGTTTTAAAAAAAAGCTGGATGAGTTTCTGCAAAAGGATTGTTGCAAGTTACTGGTATTAATACATAAAGTAGAGTTGATCCAGGGAAATTTTCGATGCCACTTAGGGTAGGAAGGAATTTTTTTTCCCATAAATTTGGTGGGGGTTTTTTGCCTTCCTCTGGATCAAGAGTTAGGCAGGAAATGAGGATATTGCTAGATGTCTTGGACTGGATGGACATATGTCTTTATTCAACCTCAAATACTGTACTATATTATTATACGAATGTGTCCCTGATACAGTATGTGTATTCCACAAACCAATCAATATAGTATAAATGCTCCATAGATTACTGAACAAAACCAGAATTTCCTTTAATATTTACTCCATTTTCTTAAGTACATTTGTGTTTATTTTTCTTCCTACCACACTGTATGGTAGCAGAGATTTACTTGATCATGTCAAAGTATCTCCATCTCCTCCTTCATACTCAATTTTATGCCATTATGCTCCTAAGGACCCCATGACCCTTTGATTGCCTGTCTACTTCAAAGTCAAGGAAAGAGTGAATTCAAAGTGCATTTCAAGGTGACATTGAATGGTGAAAGTTATGTATACCTTGAAAAAAAGCAATGTGAGCTGTACGATTGTCAGTGTGATAGACAGGCATGTTTTAATGTATTTTATGCCTGTCTGTGAGTGAAAAGTCTATTTGCAAATAGCAGTACAATAACCCCATGATCCTGTTCAAAACTTAAAACCTGAATATAAGAAGAAACATTAATTGATTAAATAAGCATAATGCATTTAGTTGTAAAGATCATTAAAGGATAAGTGTGCACACACATGCACAGGACTCACAGGCATTCTGTTTGAGGCTCAAGCAGGAGAAAGCAGAGAAAATCTCAGAGGGGTGGAGCTTAACATTCAGCAAACCAGTAACAGATGTCAGCAACTTTCAAGGCACAAAGGTAGGCTCTGGAGGTGACATAGGTAAAAAAAAATATGGCAACGGGATTTTTAAAGCTGCAGCTTCCAAATGACATAACTTGATTTACAGTGCACTTATCCTAAAGGGTGACAGCATCACAGCACCCTCGACTATAGCCCTGTCAGCTTCATGGGCTTTCCAAGCCAAAGTATCGCCAGCAGAGTTCTGCAGAGCAGCGACATCATCCAACTTGTATACTTTTCCAGTCATTTCCTTTAAAAAGAATCTCTACCACTTTCAAGGGTTGTCCTAATATTAACTTTTACCACATAATCTTACAGTTACATAGTAACACAGTAGATGTTAAGCCAAATCTATCAGATCAGCCAGAATGTAAAATATTATAGAAATATTATAGAAATAAATAAATGTAACTGGTATATAAAAAATGATTCAATATTGAGAATAAAAATTATAATATCTCCTAAGACAGAAGATCGCCGCAAGTTAAAGGCGAGAGTTCCTGAATTTGCTGCAGATAATTACTGATAACTTTCTCTCACAGGGGGTATAGATATAAAGGTAATGAAGGCTTAGGGAATAGTGACCATAAAAATGTGGCGTTTGGATTTTGTTATCGAAAGGAAAGTGCGCTGGGTTAACAAAGACTTAATTTGGGAAGGCAAATTTTCCCAGGTTAAAAGCAGCTTTTCAAATTCAACTGGGATAATGTCAATCAGGTAAAGGTACTGAACAGAAGTGGACTGTGTTTAAGGGGATTTTAACCAGTTCACATAAAATTTAGACCCTTGGGAAATAAATTTAAAAAAAAAAAATCCGCCCCCATGTGGCTGAATTCTGATGTAAAGAGGAAAATGGGAAGGAAGAAAAAGGCATTAAAACCTTTAGGCCGAGGGAACGGAAAGGGCCTTTAGGGATATAAAAACTGTAACAAGGCGGTGTAAGAAAGCAATCAAACTAGCTAAAATAAATGAAGTTAGGATAGCTGAACAAAGCACTCACTAAGCCTAACATTTAAGTAATTTAATATTAAGAAGATAAGGACTGAGAATGTGGCACCATTAATTAATGGGGATAAGGTAGTTACAGGGATGGCGATAAAGCAAATGTCTTGAATACTTTTTTTCCTCTATATACACTATAGAAGATCCAAGTACAGATAGCATAGATATAGTAGCAATAATGGTATAGTTCTTAGTTTATCTAGGCCATTGTTTCTTATTTTGCAGATTCCCTCATGTCCGGTGGGTGCCTCTGGATTGAAAAAAGGCTGATGTTATTCCATATTCAAAAAGGGTAGTCGTTCACAGCCAGGTAATTACAGGCCTGTAAGTTTAACTTCATGGTGGGGGAAAGTTTAATGAGGGAACATGTTCTAGAGTATGTTTCAAGGACTGACATTATAAGTAGTAACCAGCATGGATTTAGATCTTGGCAAACTAACTTGCTTGGCTTTATGAGGAAGTAAGTAGAAATTTAGACTCTGGCATAGCAGTAGATGTAGTTTACTTGGATTTTGCAAAGGCTATTGATACAGTCCCCCATAGGCGACTAATGAATAAGCTAAGGTCTGTTGGTCTGGGGAGTCACATTTGTACATGGATAGAAAATTGGTTAATGATAGGGCAGAGAGTAGTTGTAAATGGGGCTTCATCATTATGGACTAAAGTGGCTAAGCGGGGTGCCACAGGGTTCTGTGTTGGGGCCGCTTCTATTTAATCTATTTATTAATGATTGGAAGTGGGTATTGTCAGCAAGGTTTCTTCAGCGGATGTGCAATCGTTAACAAAGAGGATGTGGCTCTGTGTTAAGTGAATCCTGTGGAAAGGAATTTGGAGATTTGGTGGATAACAAACTTAAAGGTAGCAAGCAGTGCCAGGTGGCAACAGCCCAAGCCAGCATGGTATTGTCTGTATAAAGAGAGGTATGGATTCAAGGGAGGAAAATGTAATTCTCCTTCTTTACAAAGCATTGGTAAGGCCTCATTTGGAATATGCAGTACAATTTTGGAATCCTGTGTACAAAAAGGACATCTCTGAAATGGAAGGGTTCAGAGAAGGGCAACTAAATTAATAAGGGGACTGGGGGAGCTTGAATATGAAGAGAGACTGGAAAAGTTACAATTATGTACGCTGGAGAAAAGGCGCTTGGGGGGATATGATTACGTGTGATAAATACATTAACGGGCCATACAATAAAATATCTGGGGCATTGTTCACCAATAGAGCATGTCAGAGGACACATTGACATCCCTTAAGACTTGAAGAAAAAAGGTCCCGGAAAGGGTTTTCACTGTGAGAATGGTAAAGCTATGGAACGGTCTTCCAGTGGACGTTTTCATTGGTCAGTTTAAAAAAAAGCTGGATGTGTTCTGCAAACAAGGAATGTTGCAAGTTACTGGTATTAATAACATAAAGTAGAGTTGATCAGGGAAATGTCGATTGCCACTTGGAGTCAGGAAAGAATTTTTTCCCCCTTCATAAATTTTGTGGGGGGGGTTTTGCCTTCTTTTGGATCAACAGTTAGAGGGGAATGAGGATATTGCAAGATGGGTTGGACTGGATGGACATATGCTTTATTAACCTCAAATACTATAAACTACTATAAATGCTTTGTGGTGATGTCGGTATCTGGAACCATGCCGTGTGTTGTACAAGAAGACACTAATGGGGTGATGTACCATGAGTCCTTATTGGCTTTTATGTCTTACTGATGTATCCAAGGGCTAATCAGCTTTAAGAGCAAGTTAAAAGGGTTGTGGTGGTGCACAAAGACAGGGTGCACCAATGCACCAAGACGTACAAGTGTTTTAGGTCAAATCTATTATCTAAAAAGCTCAGAACGGTTAACCCAATTCCCAATGCAGAGAGAGATGCTATAGGCTTGTTGTATTGCCTTACAGGGGCAAGAAGAGAGCGATAGCAGTCTCTATAACATCGCCCAATGTCAGGTGATTGATATCTACCAAAAGCCAATATGGAGTCAAGCCTCCCAGAAGAATATGCTACATGAGACGGGTAAGGTTGTCAATGGGGGTGGGAGTCACAGAGTCCATTCCAAAATCCTAGAGCTATAGCCATAAATGAAACTTAAAGCCTGTCTGGGGGATCAGTGGTAATGCCAAAACTCCTTAGACATCGAATAAAGTGGTGACGTATATAACATATATGAGCAATGTACGCACATTGCATATATGTTTTTTGCCACCTCTATTTTATTATTTAGATTTAAAAGAGTAGGACTTTTAGCCGGGACAGGGTTACATGTGGTATATATATTTTTTTTATGGAACATTTTTATCTACAGGTTACATTTAATCTATTTCTATTAGTGCAATGTCATAGGATTTTTTTTTTTCTTGTGATTTACTGGATTAATGATCCAGTATAACCTGTGTGGGAGTAGGCAAGTAAAATCTTTTAAAGATAATATTACCGTATATACTCGAGTATAAAACGAGGTTTTCAGGCTTTAAAAAGCCTGAAAATCTTACCTTGGTTATACTCGAGTCAACCTTTCTCCTACCTTGTCCGGCGCCGCGCAATCCGCATCCTCAGTGCGCATCCGGATGATGTCAACTACCGGCGCCTCTCACTTTGCGGCACCGAGTAGTGACATCATCCTATGCGCACTGAGGAGTGGACGAGGAGCGAGTGGCCGCCGGACAAGGTAGGAGAATACCACGGACACCAGAGAAACATTAAGGGGCAAATATTACAAATAAGAGTTAAACCTTCTTTATTTGTGCATACCGTATGCACAAATAAAGGAGGATTTATCCCTATTTGCAAGTATTTGCCACTTAAGATGTTTGAAAACTAAACTCCCAAGCATGCTGGGAGTTGTAGTTTCCAAAAATCTTAAGTGGAAATTCTAACCCTCTCGGTTATACTCGAGTCAATATCTTTTTCCTCCTTTTTTAGCTAAAAATAGGTACCTCAGTTTATACTCGGGACGGTTTAACTTGGTATATACGGTACTATGTGTAACCATCACTATTATATTACACGTTTTGGGTCTTTCTCATGATTAAGAAAAATGCCTTCTGGTTAAATGTTTACAGCAGGCAAACAGATCAGCATAAAGTAAAGAAGAGTAGGGAAACTAACAATTAATTGGAAGACACCATACACCAAGAGAAGACATATACATCTGAATTAAAACCCTCCCTATAGAGCATAGGTAAGCCAAACATGAATAAACAATGCCATTAGGGAAAACATATTGTGACATTTATGGTAATAGAGAAGTACAGTTTGGATAACAAAATGTTCTTAAAGTATGACAATAGAATGTAATACTTTCTACAATAATAGACTGAAACACTGTTCAAATGGAAAGAGCTGTATTGTAAAAAGTAAATCTTCAGAAAATTAACAACATTACCTAATGTAAGCTACATCATCATTTTGTACTTTCTGGTCCCGACATCTCCGGAAACGGTGTGTAATGATTTCAACAATGTTTTGTACTTAACATGGCACATGGGATGCACAAAAGATGAATGGTGCCATTTTTATTAAAATTAAATTGTTGAGGTGTTAAACACACAAAGGATAAGATGGAAATCAGACTTATTTTGAGGTGCAATGACTGCATCGGTTTGTGGCAAAAATTACAGATATACATTGCTCTGTATGTATCACATTGCAATATTAGTTGTATTTTTTGTACACTGTAGGATACAGTCACTGAGTTCGTCTTTCATGTTCTCAGAATTAGCAGTAGATTTACCAGGTTTTATTTTCTAAAGCTAATCTGGCCACAACAGATATCATCTCTGGTGTCCTGTGTGCCTTTTACTGCTGCCTGTATCCCTTACCTGGCTGGATATTCGGAGAGTTTATGTGCAAGTTTGTCAACTATATCCAACAGGTTAGTAAGCAATGTATTTGTTTATAAGGTAATCCTGTATAAAGGCAACTGGTGGGGGCTTTTTATTGTAGTTTGGTTTTTTTTTCAATTAAAGTTACAATGAAAGAACTTTTTTCCATATGTATGAATACCAGTTTTCTCTTTATTTTCACATATCTACCTATGTATAAGAATGAATATGACATTTTGTTCATGAAAAGAGCCTTACCTAAAAAATAAAAGATCCGTTAAATGCTTAGTCTATTGATTATGTTGGATGTTTCCATTGAAATGTCTCATTAACCTTGCACGTCCAAGGGATAAGAAATACAGTATAATGGAAAAATACATCATTTTATTTCTTTTAAAGATTAAATGTCTATTCTTCTTATGTTGAACATAAATGTATTTTGTCCTTTAAGAGAATTTTTCCTACTTTGTTGCTATTATGTGTAGCTAAACCACTTTGCACTTAAAAGTCTACTTACTATATTGATTGTTCATTTTCATAATAGCTTGTGATTTATGCTGACTAACATGATTCAGTAAATGGGATTCATTTATGGTGAATAAATTAGTTTAAAGGAGAACCAACATTTTTTTAAATAATCTAATTGTGAAAGCTTTTCTCCCAGAACACCTATACATTGTAGGATTCTACTCTAGTAAGTTGCATCTAGTACATGTAAATAATAGATTCTGTAACTAAGAAGGGTTCCATGTTGTTACCAGTACAACTCACTGCCCATATAGGCTTCAAAGAGCCATGCCCCCTGACCCTAATTTCCCTGTTTTACAAACAGAGTAGTTGTATACAGAGTCTCCATACCAATATGGAAGTCTTGCTAAGATTTAAGGGACATATTTATAAAATATCATTTCGTAAAAATAACGATCAGTGTTCTACGATATGGACGTTATTTTACGATATCGAACATAATCCTACGATATCGCATCGTAGATCTACGGTACTGATATCGTAAATTGACATCGTTATAGTAGAATAACGATCGTAAATAACATCGTAAAATAACGATCGATTGCTACGATAACGATCGGTATTTTACGATAACGATCGGTATTTTACGAATCTGTACCGTAGATTTACAGTAGTGATATCGTAGGATTACGGTGGATATCGTAAAATAACGGTTCATATCGTAGAACACCGATCGTTATTTTTACGATAACGATAATGTTTTATAAATATGTCCCTAAAAGCTGATTTTTACCAACCACTGTGAATTTCAGCCTTTCTGGGAATATAAAATATTCAGGTCATTTTATAGACTTTTAAAAAAAAAATTTATTGTTCCAACAAAAAAGTAAAATTCTAAATTTACATGGATTCTTTGCAAATGCTGTGGTGGCTCACCTGCTTAAGCAATGTTTAAGAAACACAAGTTCCTTTTTTGTTCCATATAATCCTAGCAAAGATGTTTCTAAATGTATTAGTGTTCCACATAGCATATCTGTTTGGGGATAGGGGTAAAAGCTTTACTTTTAGCAAGACAGAATACATGAGGTTGCAGGTTATTTCTCCAGATTTTCATTTTAATGAAATGTTAAAATTTTTGTTTCTTACATCAATACTATTTTAGGAATACAATGCAAGATTTTTCTTCTTTTGAGTGAAAAGCAAAGAAATATTATAATTGTTATGGATATGAGCATTTAAATGTTACACTAAACTGTTCTTTGTCAGGGAGAAGGAGGATATCTGTGCTGTTATATGGTTTGGCTTCAGCTTTAGGAAGCAAGGCTGCAACTTCTTTGTTTTAATATGTTGAGCACTACAGAGCATGTAAAGTGTACTGAGTACACCTAGCTGGGAATCACCCAGCTAATATGGATTATGGGAGCTGGCCTCTAGTACTCTCAGGCTAATTTTCATCATCACCAAGCACACTACATCAAAGGACCAGCTTGTTGTAAGTTTGTGTATGTGCTCGGCCTATTGGGACAATGTTGTCTGGAGACTTTTGTTGCCCTTAAATCCTGGTGTTTTTTTAAAGGAGAAGAATAGGATAACAAATTTTATATTGAACAAAAACCTAGAAAACTAACTAGTTTTTATTTTTTATCAGATTAGAAATTAGCCACTTGCATTCAGACTTCTTCTCTAACTCCATTCCCACACATACTTAGTATAAGCATGCTCGTCGAAGGTGCAATCATATAGGTTATACATATTAGCTTTGTATGTATCTGCACACTGCTTGTTCAAAAGATAGTCCAGTATGTACAGTGATGTTGGTATACATATGCCAGCACATACAAGTACAATCTTATATTTATTGTACTATGTACAGTCTAGTCCAGTAGGTAAAGTGTTTGTGGTATGTTCTTATTTTCCAGCTCTTATGGTATATCGTGTGGTATTGGCTTGCTCATTTAGAATGATTGCAAAAGATATTTTGCCAGAAACTACCTGGAGTACGGTTCTTAATATCTTAATATGCAAATTCAGCAGTGTAGAGACTCATGAATACAAAATGTTGATTGTTGATTTAAGAGGGTTCTAAAATTACCCAGGGTAAAGTATCAAAAAAGCATTACACATGGCAGACTGTAGATGTCACACAAACAGAATTACACGTGGTAGAGTAGATGTCACACAAAACACACACCACATTTTTATTAATTTTAACATAAATAGCTCCATAGCATCTCTTTTGAAACCAGTCCTCCTTTAAATGTAGGATGTTAGAATACAGTCTTAAAATGTGTGCCCTGTCCCTTATATGCAAGTAGTTAGTTGAGCCCTGACCTGAGGAATTGGTCTTGTTCTAAGCCATACATTGATGCACTGCATATTAGTGTTGCTCTTCTTGAGTTTTGCCACTGGGTCTTTTAAATAGATCAGTTGCTCCCTCGAGGTGTTTAAAGTAGACAGAAATTTTAAATATTTTAATTTCTCTAGCATCCCAGCTTACATATGGGGGGTTCATGCTCTTTCCTTGAGCTTCTATCTGCATGGGTGGTAAAGATGCCCTTTTCTTTCCTTCTGATGATGGAATAGTCTTATTGCGCAAGTCGGATGTTTAGGTCCACAACATTGAGGTGTTCTGTGAATGCTCCTGCTCCTTTTAATACATTTTTAACCCAGGTGTCATCCACATATATGATTGGTGTCTAGGTGTCACCCTCTGGATAGTATTAAGAGCTTGCAGGTTTGGTGGGCCTGCTCTAAGTTGGGGGGGTCCCTATATTTACCTATAGCAGCCATTAACATGACAATTGAGTTTCTAGTATTATAGCTCCTGTCATTTTCAAAAAGGGATTTTACGCAAAAAAAGTATTGTCAGAAAACCCAGATGTATTTATATATAGGAAACTATTTTCAGATTGTGCATAACATCCTAGTCTGGTTACGAGATTGAGTACTAAAAGATTTTATGCAGCAGCTTAACAGAAAGGTACAGGACATGGAGGGACAGGTTTATGGAAGGCTGGTGCAAATAATGGAATGCTGGAGCAAACAGAATGAGGTGTAAGCAACCTGATAGAGCATGGAGGAGAATGGATAGGGGGGATGGTATTGTTGATTTCCTATTATAGCGACAGTAGTATATTTATGAGTTCCTTAACATCCAGCTTCTGTTTTACTAGGTAATGATGCAGATTGAATGAAGTACATCTATATATGCCCTATTGCCTTTCCTGGCTGTTTATTGCACTTTCCTTTACAATGGAGATAATGAAACTCTGCCCTGAATACAAAGCTTTCAGCTCACCTCTGTTTTATTCGTCATTATCGCTCATTCTACTCCAGAGAGCAGCTCTCTTGCAGAATGTGAATCTTTTTAAAGTACCCTGTCACTTGGCAGCTAATTTAGTCTTTTGCTTAGCCTAATTTCCCTTATTCCAAGTTATCCAAAACCTTCAAAGAATGTATCTTTACTCCCCAAAATATTCATTTTCTCCCTTCTCCAATAACAATATTTTTCTAAATTATTTCCTCAGTTCATATTTTATTTCAGTTATGCCTCCTCCTTCCCATTTGTATACATGATTAGATGTACATGTTAGATTGTTATTATTTTTTTTCTACTGTAATATATTCATTTATCTTTAATTTTACTTTCTATCCAATTATATACTTAAAGGGCATTTATACTAATTTAAAAGGTTTTTGTAATTTCGTTCTGAAACTATAATTCTTCATAACTTATCACTGTACATTATTTTTTGATTATTTCTTAAAGGGGAACTGTGGTCCAAAAATTGATAGGAATTGCTCTCCTGAAAATGTTTGCATTTTTTTCATTGTTTTTTGCATAGTTTTGAAGATGTTTACATTTTGTGTGTGATTATGGCAGCAGCATTAAAAGGTCCCCTGCACTTTCTGCTCTAAAACTATGTGACAGTCAATTGCCCTGTGTCTTCTCCTCTCCTTGCATCCCCCTCCTTTGCAACCCCCCCTCCTTTTGCAGGCCCACCTTGGCTTTCCCTTACAGCCCCTTGTGGCCCTGCCACTCATGGACACCTTAACCCCGCCCATCCCAGGTGCCATTACCGCCCACTTGCAGATGGATTGCTCTGCCACTTGTGGGTGTTGTGGCCCTGCCCACTCGTGGGTGCAGTGGTCCGCCCACTTGCGGGTGCTGTGGGCCACTCAGACCCCCTACAGAAATCTGTATGAAAACAGCCTTTTCAGGCTACAAGCAAGAGTGCTTGCTTGATAGGATAAGGTTTGTGTTGTACTGGTGCGTTATAATACAGTCCTTCAATAGTAAAGACATTGTAGGTCTGGTTTGCCTTGTTTCCCACAACCTCACACAGGGTGTCTGTGACACTTTTTAAAAAAAAATGTATTCCTAATATGAAAGCTTTTCTCCCCAGACACCAACATTAAAAGATTCTTCTCTAGATAAGTTACATTTAAGTAACAGAGTTTGTAATTAAGAAGGTTTTGAACTAAAAAGGCTTCCAGTACAACTATCAGCCATGTAGTCTTCAAAGAGCCATGCCCCCTGACACCAGTATTCACTGTCACTATGGTGGGTTTCACCCAGCTAAGGTGGATTATGGGAGCTGACCTATTACCCACAGGTAAGTTTCATAAATCACCCAGCAGCCATTGAAAAAGGAGTAGTGAGACAGCTTGTATTATATTTTTGAATGTGCTCTGTCTATTGGGACAATGTTGTTGTTAGATACTTTAGTTCCCCTTTACCACCGTGATGAACTGGATCGCTGACCAGTGACCAGCTAGTGTTAAGTCAGCCCTCCAATCACAGCCAATGTACGTCAGCCCTCCAATTCACCGTGAGTGTAAGGCAGCCCACCACACAACCTCCACAAACCATTCCCCCCAAGTTAATCATGTTTTCTGGAATAAAAGGGTCCTATGCACTAAACCTATTATATTGCATACAATAAGTGGCTCATTAGAGGACTAAAAAGGTTAATTCACTCAGCCTTGTGATTTTTTTTTAAATTGTGTAAAGAATAATGTTACATTAAAAATTTCCTCTAATTTCCCACCTGGAATAAAATGACAGTAAAGAGGAACCTTTACCTTCTCTGATAAAGGCCTATAATCCTTCGAATTACATATACTATTTAATTTTTGCTCCTGCCCCTGCACACATACTTACCAACATACAGCTGAAATGATGGAGAACAGGAAGCTCCTCATATTTATCAATTCGGCTTTATGTATATAATATTACTGTACATGTATATGACTGTACTGTCAGTTTTATCTAGGCCATTGTTTCGTATTTTGCAGATTCCCTCATGGCCAGAGGTGTGCCTCTGGATTGGAAAAAGGCTGATGTTATTGCAATATTCTAAAAGGGTAGTTGTTCACAGCCGGGTAATTACAGGCCTGTAAGTTTAACTTCAGTGGTGGGGAAAATACTGGAAAGTTTAATAAGGGAAATGTTCTAAAGTATGTTTTAAGGACTGGCATTATAAGTAATAACCAGCATGGATTTAGGAGGAGTAGATCTTAACAACAACTACTTGCTGGCTTTATGGGAAGTAAGTAGAAAATAAGACTCGGTATAGCAATAGATGTAGTATACTTGGATTTTGCAATGGCTTTTGATAGAGTCCCATAGGCGACTAATGTATAAGCTAAGGTCTGTTGGTCTGGGGAGGCACATTTGTACATGGATAGAAAATTGGTTAATTAATAGGATGCAGAGAGTAGTTGTAAATGGGGCTTCATCATTATGGACTAAGTGCTAAGTGGTGCCACAGGGTTCTGTGTTGGGGCCGCTTCTATTAATCTATTATTAATGATTGGGAGGGGTATTGTCAGCAAGTATATCTGTGTATTCAATAGAAACCTTGCTAACAATATGCTTGTGAAGGTCTTATTCATCCAGGTCATGGTATATCTGTTGTATTCAATTAGATCAACTGGACTTGAAGTTTAGTTCTTGAAGAGTTTCGCTAGTCATACGACTGGCTTTCTCAATTGACTAGCGAAACGTCTTCAAGAACTAAACTTCAAGTCCAGTTGTCTAATTGAATACAACAGATAACCATGACCTGGATGAATGAAAACCTTCACAAGCATTTGTCAGCAAGGTTTCTGTGTTTGCTGATGACACAAAACTGTGGACCATTAAAAATTCAGAGGATGTGCAATTGTTGCAGGGGGATCTAGATAGATTGCCACCTTGGGCGCTAAGTGGCAGTGAGATTCAATGTTGAGAAATGTAAGGTGATGCATTTTGTGCGCTTATACTATAAATGGCTCTGTGTTAAGTGAATCCTGCTGGAAAGGGATCTTGGAGTTTTGGTGGATAACAAACTTAAAGGAAGCAAGCAGTGCCAGGCAGCAACAGCCAGAGCCAAAATGGATTGTCTTGTATAAAGAGAGAGGTATGGATTCAAGGGAGGAAATTGTTATTCTCCCTCTTTACAAAGCATTGGTAGGCCTCATTTGAATAGGCAGTGCCATTTTGGAATCCGTGTGTACAAAAGGACCTTTTTGAATCGAAAGGGTTCAGAGAAGGGCAACTAATTAATAAGGGGATTGGGGGAGCTTGAATATGAAGAGAGACTGGAAAAGTTACAGTATGTAGCTGAGAGAAAAGGCGCTTGCGTTGGGGATATGATTACTGTGTATAATACATTAACGGGCCATACAATAAACTATCTGTAGCATTGTTCACCAATAGAAATGTCAGAGGACACAAGGACATCCCTTAAGACTTGAAGAAAAAAGGTTTAGGCTTCAAGCTCGGAAAGGGTTTTTCCATGTGAGAACGGTTAAAGCTATGGAACTGTTTCCAGTGGACGTGTTGTAATGGCAGGTTCATTGGTCAGTTTCAAAAAAGCTGGATGAGTTTCTGCAAACAAGGAGTGTTGCAAGTTACTGGTATTTGATACATAAAGTCGAGTTGATCCAGGAAATTTCCGATTGCCACTTGGAGTCAGGAAGGAATAAATTTGGTGGGGTTTTTTGCCTTCTTCGGATCAACAGTTAGGCAGTAGAGATGTCCGAACTTCGCAAAATCCAGTCCGTCCGAGGATCCGCAAATTTCGAAAAAAAATTCGAAAAATTCGAAAATCGCAAGCGGACCCTTTAAAACCTATTAAAATGAAAGTTTGGCAAAATAAGTTCTTCGAAAATACGGGGATTTTTGAAAATACGAGGATTTTTTCGAAAATACAAGGATTCTTCGAAAATACGACCCGAAAATGTGGGTTGCTCTATCCAAAAATGTGAAGAATCCGCAAAATTTTGAATTTAAGAGGGATTCTCGTATTTTCCCGTATTTCAAATACGAGATATCCTCGTAATTTCAATTTTTCTAAAACGCGGTTCGGAAAAGTTCAGAAGGCGGAAAATCCGCGATATCCGCGGTTCGCGAACGAGGGAAATCCGCCGTGGATCCAGGTTCGATCCTCGAACTGGGCCATCACTATTAGGCAGGAAATGAGGATTTGCTGTTGGGTTTGGACTGGATCGACGATGTCTTCACAATATGGTACATCCATATAAAGTGCAACTAGAGACCAAAAATATAATACATACAAAAACAGAATTCTAGTGCACAAACAATTCTAATTGCATATTGGCTACCTCCATAAGGCTGCAAATACAAACAGCTGCTAAACCCTGGATAAATAAAAGCAATTAGTTCAATAGTTGGCCAAATTATTTAAGCCCAAGTCACCACAATTATATTTTGGTCTCTAGTTGCCACTTTAATAGGGATGCACAACAGTCAATTTTCTATATTGTGTGTTAATATGAAGGTTTGACCAAGCCTTCGGGTAATTGTACTCCACCCGAGTTAGGTCATGTGCTCGTTGAACAAAGAAGACTTTTAAACTAGAGAGTCAGCTTCAAGCCATCCAGGCCACACAGGAGAAGCTGTCAGCTCATGCAGCCAAAAAGGCAAGTACCTGTAGGTTAGGACCCAGTTAAATAAAGCACATTGACGTGGTGACTGGGCTTAAAATAATTTGGCCAAATTATTGAACTAATGCTTTTATTTATCCCGGGTTGCAGGTGTTTGTAGCAGCAAACGTATGGAGGTAGCCATATGCAATTAGAATTGTTTGTGCAACTAGAATTGTGGACATTGTCTTTATTCAACCTCAAATACTATACTATGGATGATTTATTATTTTGGTTTTTTTGCACTTTACACTAAAAACGTCACCAATAATTATAAGATTCATATTTAGCCCCACAATCTAAGATCTTTTCTTTCATGTTTTTATTTTGTATTTTGAGATTGGTGAGAGGCAGTCAATCAGAGACACGGCTGCCGCAATGCAGAACACTGGGGAATGAAAGGGTCGTAGTAGAGTTCTGAAGCTTTTAAACCAACGGACTTAGCAGTTAGGGGTGGGATAGGGTGCCCTATGATTATTAGAGGTTTTAGAGGTAGGGCACCCTGCAGCAAAGGGGCTACAGGCCAACAGGGGGATGGAGGGAGGGGGGGGAAAGGGCAAGCCACTGTCCTCAGAGGGCAAGGAGCAGGCGGAAAACTTTCACACTACACAGTGGGGCCAGTATGGGGTTAAATTAGTTTGGGGGTGGGCATGCCCTTTAATACAGCTGAGAGATAAAGAAAGGATTAGAATCAAGGAGTGAGTTGATACTGAGGATATTGAGCCAATCAACAGAGCCGGCTTTCCACTAGGTCACATAGGCAGTGGCTAGGGCGCCACAACGGCAGAGGCGGCATGAAAATAAGCTTTGCAGAGCCATCCCTCACTCATTTCCATCCTGCTGTTCAATAAAGACCTGCATCAATATGGGCAGCACTTAATATAACCCTCTCCCTTCCTGCTCGATTCGTTTCAGCCACCAGTTGCCAATAAGTTCTGTGGATCCCTTCCGCGGTTTCCCAGTGGGACGTGCGTAATGACGTCATGTTGTACATGAAACCTATTCTTCGGTTGCTGACCAAACAAACATTTAGTTGCACTCCTTTAGAGTAAGTAAGCGGTTTGTACCTGGCTGTATCCTCGGCTAGGTTCGGCTCAGCTTAGATCTACCTCCTCAGCTCACCTCATTCTGCTGCTTATAGGCACAGGTACAGATCCCACTGCTACTATGTATACTTAAATTTAATGTGCTTCCTTTGCACCATACTGTAGTAAATGAATCACAAGTCACTTGAAAACTAAAAAAATAAAGGTTTTTCCTCTCCTTTCATGTTATGTCCCCTCAATTACTCCCAAATTATCCCCATGTCAGCATATAAAGAGATGCTTTAACATTTTTATCCTCTCTATCTCACTGCAAACTGAGCAATGTGTTGATAATGACAGCCACTGCTAAATGTTTTAGCTTGTTTAGTTATTTTGATGTTTATAAAGGGATGTCCACCCAAAATTAAAAAAAAATGTTGTAGTGTAGCAGAGGCAGCACACAAGAAAGAGGGGGACGTTACAAGTTAGCTGGCCTAGGGGAGAAAAAAAAAGCATAAAAATCCTGCCCTGATGTCCCCCTGGCAACTGCATAGAGCAAACAATACATGAAAAGCAGTGGCGTAACTAAGAATCACTGCGCCCTGCAAAGGTGATGGGGCCCTCATCCCTGCTTCATCCACAATGGTTTTCGGGAGGAGGCATATCTGTCATAGGAAAAAAAAGATGGGACCCCCTTGGCTCCTGGGCCCCCTGCAGTTGCTCCCCCGCTCCCCTGTAGTTACGCCCCTGTGAATAAGATTAATGAGGAGAACCATATTTATACTGTCATCTGGAAAGCAACAAGCTGACATCGCACAGTACTGGGTATGTGTGTGAAATGAAAAACAGAATCTCACATTTTATTAATTAATTTATTTTTGTTTTTGCATCTCATCAGTTTTGATTGAAAAACAGCTGTTAATGGAACTCTAAACTAAAAAACAATGCTTTGATTTTTCGGACTCATGATTCATGAAATAGTTGCCGTATATCACCTAATTGTACTAAAGAACATTGGTTTAACTGCAGCATATGTTAACTATTCAGGACTGGAACTGACAAACCCCAACTCTATTGTTGCTTCATTCATTTCTGCTTCATGTCAGTGTAATCATGCATGTTGGATTGCTGTATGTGTTCCTGGAATAAAGATAAAAGCAACCTGAATGAATAGACTTAACACATCTTAAGCTACATCTTCCTAACTGCTTTTTGCATGTAGAATTAGATGTAGTTGCTACAGTTCTGAGGTGGAACTTCGAGTTTGAAGTTTCGATCTATTCATGAATTAGAGATGTCCGAAACTTCGCAAAATCCGGTCCGCTCGGGGATCCGCGAATTTTCGAAAAAATTCGACAATTCGAAATCGCGAGCGACCCATTAAATGAAAAATACCCTCGAAATTACGGGTTTTCACGTATTTTCGAAAAACAGTAATCCTCGTAATTTCGAAAATTTCGCAAATATGTTTTATGGAAATAAGACAGAAATCCTGTATTTTCAAAAATTTTCGAAATTACGTGTTTTTCTCATATTTTCGAAAATATTAAAAATCGTGAATGGAAGTTCGGAAGGCGGGAAAATCCGGAAAAATCCTAATTTTACAAAACTACACACTCCACTTGAAAATGAGGAAAAAAATAAGGAAAGGAAGTATAAAATTCCTTTCTTAAAGGAAAGTTCATTGGAAAATATCATTATTTTTCCAATTTTCGAGTTTATATGATGCAAACCTATTTATTCTACATATTCCTTCCATTTTAAAAATCTGTTTAATTTATAACCCTGCTATTCCTGCTTTTGACATTAGTGAGCTGCCATGGCTCGTAAGGTCCTCTTCTTCCAACATGCCACACTACTTTGGAATGTTCCAACAGTAATTTCTACTGATGGCTGTTGATGAGTCAAACATGCTCAGACCTCTACTGAGCAACTGAATCAAACCAGGCGCTGGGTCAAGGCTCAAGGGCAAGACCATAATGGTTCTATTAGGGGTTCTGCACAACAGGAAGTCAGTACTTAAAACATAGGGGCATATTTATAAAGAAATGATAATAGCGCAAAAAAAAAATTACCGCCGCACATCGCGGCCGCGAAAATAGCGCTATCGCCTATTTAGTAACGGTGAGCGCTATTCCGCGATACCATCGCGGCCAGCGATACCTATTGTGGCCGCGATACCTAGTCGGCGCGATGTGCTGGCGGTAATTTTAAGTCCCTTCGCGGCGCTGGGGGGTGGAGGCTCCCTCCATCGGGCCCTGAGAAGAAGGGCATTTTGGGCTTAGGGGTCCCGCAGCTCGAACCGGGACCCCCCCCGCCCCGCCCTTGTAAGGGCCCTAGCGGCACTGACAAGTGCTTGGCGGGGGTCCGCAGCTCAAACGGGACCCCCAGTGCGGGCTTATAAAGAGCCCTTGGGGCAGGTTCTCTTCTTTCTTCCAGTCCGGCGAAACCAGCTCCCCGAGGGCCGCCGACCCCCGAGGTACCCCTCGGCCGCCAGGGTACCCCGGCGGGCGCCGGTGACCTCAACGAGGCCGATGTTGCCGGCGTCTTGATCCGACGCGACGTCTTCGGGCTGGCGACACCAACCCACTCAGGTCGCCGATGCCAGGCAGACTCACTGCGGCCGCCAGTGAGCCTGCTGGCACAACCCCGGCCTAGCGGAGCCGATGTGGCCACCGCTTTCTTTCTTCTTTCTTCAGCCATCTTACTGCGATGGCATCTGAGTTCCGCGCGGAAAGCCTCCTCTTTATATAGTTTGCAGAAATCCATAATCCGTTTCTGATTGGTCATTTTTTAATACTTGCTTTACATTACCAATCAGATTTCTGGAAAGTTCTGAAATCTGATTGGTTATGTAAAGCTAGTATTAAAATTGACAATCAGAAACGGATTATGGATTCTGAAACTATATAAAGAGAGCTTCCCGCGCGAACTGCGAACTAGATGCCATCGCAGTAATGGCTGAAAGCAAAGAAAGAAGCGGTGGCAAAATCGGCCGCTGAGCCGCGGTTGCCAGCGGGCTCACTGTCGGCCGCAGTGAGTCTGCCTGGCATCGGCGACCTGAGTGGGGTTGGTGTTTCGCCAGCCCAAAGACGTCGCCAAGGGCTCTTTTAAGAGCCGCACACTGGGGGTCCCGGTTCGAGCTGCGGACCCCCGCCAAAGCACTTGTCGTGCCGCAAGGGCCCTTACAAGGGCGGGGAGGGGGTCCTGTTTCGAGCTGCGGGACCCCTAAGCCCAAAGGGCTTTGTTAGAGCCGCAAGGGCACTTGTAAGTGCCGCAAAGGCCCTGATAGGGCGGGGAGGGGGTCCCGGTTCGAGCTGCGGGACCCCTTAAGCCCCAAAGCCTTCTCAGGGCCCCGCTGGAGGGAGCCTCCACCCCCCCAGGCTCCCTCCCTTCCCCTCCCCGGGAGCGCCGGGGCGGGGGGCTTGGAGGGTTGCCGGGAGGGGGGCGCGGCAGTGGTCGCGACCACCTGCTGCGGCCCCTTCCCGGCGCCCCTCCTAGCCTCCCGTTCCGAGATTGCCGCGAGCGGGGAACGGGTTGGGAGGGGCTGCTGGGAAGCGGCGGCGGGTGGTCACCGCCCGCGGGGGGTGTGGGGGGGGTGGGCGTGTCTCCGGGGCGGGGCGACCACCCTTGAAGGTTGGCGAAGTAAACAGCCGATACAAGCGAGCGAAACCAGTACCGCAGCTTTATAAATAGAAGCGTCGGTAACAGTGAAGTATCGCCGGCGAAAGGTCTCAGCTTCGTTAACTTTTTGCGGCCGTTTCGGACTTTATAAATCACGGTAAACGACGATTATGCGTTAATGTCCGCGAAAACGGCCGCAAAAAGTTAACAAACCTTTATAAATATGCCCCTAAGGTTTAGATCCTAGCTTGGACTACTATGCCCACACCCAACCTATTATTATATATAAGAAGTTGTGTTCTATAGCTAATAGGGTAGCCCCTAGTCAATCGAGACTATAAAGGTACAGAAGCATGACATTGATTATGCCCAACTGGTTCTTACAAATGTGGGCGCAAGTTATGTTAAGTGGTAGATATATGACCATATCCTCAGAATTCAACAGTACCGTGAACTGGCACAAACTTACTCTATCAAAATTATAATCAATTGCCAAGAATTTGTGGTTTATTTGCAACATGTAACTGTATGAAACAATATGTGGTCTTAACACAAGAAAATTAAAGGGCATGTCACCCCCAAAACTATAACCCCCCCCCACTATGTCCACCCCAAAACTATAATCCCCCCCACTAGGCCCCATCATGTAGTGTAGTTTAATACTACCTCACATCCCGCTCCATATGGTTCTCCTGTAGTCCCCCCCCAAAGTCCAAAAACTGCCTACCAGGAGGATAAGCAGAGTCCATATAGGACTCGCCTCCTACCTGGCCTCCGGGAGAAGTTTGGCATGCGTACTGCAGCCCTTCTCCCCACCTCCCTCCTCCTCCCTTCCTCCCCCTCTGGATTCCCTCCCCCTAGCATAAAATATCTTTTGATATAGTATCCCCCTGGTCTCCCAGCCCCAACCGCTTCATTTTTATGTTTAGAAAGTGCCCAAATTTACTTACCACCTCTACCTCCCGCAGTCTGAATGACCGACCATCCGTGATTGGCTGCAGCTCAGCCAACTCACAGACGCGACTGCCGGTCCCGCCCCCTCTGCCTGCATTTTCTCGCAAGCAGAGGGCCGGCAGTGCGGCGGAGGAAGAGGGGAGGTAGTAAAAGTTTGGGGCACTTTCTAAACATAAAAATGAAGCGGTTGGGGCTGGGAGACCAGGGGGAATACTATATCAAAATAGTTTTAAGGGTGGACATACCCTTTAAAGGAAAGGGTTTGGAACATCTTTCAACTATAAGGGTGCAGATTCACGTTCGTCCCTTGTAAGTCACACTAATAGAAAGCAAGGAGGTTTACACCCATTCTTTCCAAGTTCCAAGGTATAGAGTCAATTAGTACACTTAGAAGGGATGGTAGTCGTAAGGAATTCTGTATTGAAAAGAGGCCAGTGGATTTTTTGATTTAGGGACAAGAGTTCCATTGGGGTTAATTTACGATGGAAAGGTGTCTTGTTTTCTTAAATGGTTCTTAGAGATTAGGCAATTTTTATACAGTGTGTAATTTATGGGATTGTCTATGCTTTATGTGTAATATTTGATAATCATTTCAGTATTTGATGGTAATAATATTAATTTAGATCTCTCATTTCTATAGTCTGTTTAATGTACAATGTATACATATATAAAGGGCATCTATAGTGAAAACAAACACATTGCCCCTTTGCAAAGTTTAAATTCATGTACTCTGTTAGCCCTTAATCCTATCTATGTCAGTGACTCTGTTTAACCGTGGTGCCAGATCTGTGTGCAGCACTCCCCCCTTCCCTCTCCCCTCTGTTAACCCTCTCCATGTCTCAGCTTCGGCTAACCGACAAGCTCAATCATGTGTCAGTAGGAGTTAAAAGTTCAACATCCTGAAAAACACACCCACGCCACAGTGGCCATAGAAAGAAAGCTGTCCGGAGACATGAAGAAGATGGAGAACAGTACAGTTACACATCTCTCTCTTTGTGACCCATCCATCAATCAGTGAAGTCTCCAAGAAGGGGGGTCAAGTGCAAGCCTTATATCTACCATGAAATTATGTCTCTCCCCCTGCTAATGCTGTATCTCTATGTTTTATTACAGAGCAGGGAGGGGGGATCACGTCACAGGGATTGATTGATCGATTCCAAGTAAGGGAGAAGAATGCAATCACGTTTTTTCTTCTAAACTGGTGTATCTCAGTACAGAGAGGAATCTGAAAAAAGTGAAGACACTCTGGGGGTTGTGGGAATTATAGAAACACATGGAAAGAAGAAAAAAAGTTCATTTTCCCAATAGATCCCTTTAGAAGCCCTAAAGATTGTATCCAATAGATTTAGAACTATTTGTCAGATAAATACACAAATGGTTATATTCATTGCATATAGTGTCCATTTCAATAATCATTTATTTCATTTATATTATATACAAGATGTTATTTACATTGATTTTAAAGTGTTGTACATATATGTTTTAGGGTTGACATCACCTGTGATAGTTTATAGGTATAATGTACAGTCTGTTGGCCCGGTTAGGGTTAACAGTGTTTATTTCAATTAGGCATGTTAATTCTAAAACTAATTATGCTAATGTTTTTAGACTATTTATGACACAAGAAGTAGAGTGCCATGTTCCTCTATTAAGTTGCCCGTAATGGACATGAAACGCGTAAGGCAACTAGGATCTGATTTTTGAACTTTGTAAATGTAAACCGACATCTATGTTAGAGATGCTTTTAATATTTATAAATAAATGCTAAGTTTATTTATATTGATCATCCGACTCCTGATTAACGTCCCCAGAGGGCGTCATACTCCAGCAAGTTTTTTTCTTTTTATTGATATTAATTATTTCTGTACTATACTCTACCTCTGTCAGTCAGAGTGAATTTACTTTTTTATACCCTTCATAGTTATTACAGTCACTGATATAGGGTTAGTTAATACTAAAAACTGTTAAAGCAACATTGCCTTTTCAGGCATCCTCTATAAACATCTTAGCCCCATATTTAATGGTCCTACAGTCTGATCTCATCGTTTTACAATTGATAAACTTAAAAAAAAAATTGACAGGTAGAAGGAGCTCCTGATCATTGCTACAGTCTCTCTTAACCCTGCCTACATTCGATGACAGTAATTGTATATTAACCCTTCAAGGGATGAATTGAAAAAAACTCTGGGGACGTGCTCTCACTAGGGGCCAAATATTTTTTTTACAATGCACAAATGAAATGTTGAGTTTTCAGCCTTTAAATCTGGTAAATGTTACACTGTTATCATGGATTTTAACTTTTTGTACATCTTATGACCTGAAGATGAAACTTCTTTTCTTCCAACCTTAAAGGATGTCCACGAGTCCTCTGATATGACCTATTAGTAAACAATGCACCAAAGAGTTCATTGTATTAATATATTTGTATATGGTTATCATGTCCCCATGCAAACGTCGTTTCTCCAATGTAAACAGCCCTAACTTGTCTAATCTGCTGGCATATTCAAGCCCCTCCATTCCTCTTATTATTTTAGTTGCCCTTCTCTGAACTGCCTCAATTTCCAAGATGTCCCTTTTGTATATGGGATTCCAAAACTGCACAGCATATTCCAAATGAGACCTTACCAGTGCCTTGTACAGAGGGAGAATAATATTTTTCTCTCTTGATTCCATTCCCCTCTTTATACAAGACAATATCTTGCTAGCTCTAGCCGTTGCTACCTGGCATTGTTTGCTATAGCTAAGTCTGTTATCAACCAGAACCCCCAAATCTTTTTCCATTACAGATGCACTCAACACAGAGTTATTTATGGTGTAGGTGGCACAGGGATTATTAAATCCCAAATGCATCACCTTACATTTATCAACATTGAATCTCATCTGCCATTCTGCTGTCCATTTTGATAATCTATCTAGGTCTGCTTGCAGCACTTGCACATCACTTGAAGTTTCCAAAGCTCTACATAGTTTAGTGTCATCAGCAAACACTGAGACCTTGCTCTCAATGCCCCCTTCTAAGTCATTTATAAACAGATTAAACAGAAGCGGCCCCAGTACAGAACCCTGAGGCACTCCGCTTAGAACTTTAGCCCACATAGATGTAGCTCCATTAACCACCACTCTCTGTTTGCGGTCCAATAACCAGTTCTCTATCCATGAACAAATGTTTTCTTCAAGGCCAACAGTCCTCAGTTTATATATTAGTCGCCCATGTGGCACAGTATCAAAAGCTTTCGCAAAATCCAAATATACCACATCCACTGCTGTGCCTGAATCTAACTTCTTACTTGCTTCTTACAAGCAAGTAAGACAATTAAATTTGTCTGGCATGATCTATTTCTCATAAATCCATGCTGACTACTACTAATAAGATGATCTCTGGAGACAAAGTCAAGGATATGATCCCGTAACAAAGTTTCCAGCACCTTCCCTACCACTGATGTTAGGCTTACAGGTCTATAGTTAACAGGCTGTGAACGACTACCTTTTTTGAATATTGGTATTACATTGGCTTTTTTCCAATCCAGCGGCACATCCCCAGACCAAAGCGAATCTGAAAAGATGAGAAACAGTGGTCTAGATAGAACTGAACTAAGCTCTTTTAAAATCCGAGGATGCAATTCATCTGGTCCTGGGGCTTTATTGATATTAACTTTGTCTAATTGTTTCAATACCATATCCTCTGTTAGCCAATGTGAATACTCTTCATTTCTTCCCTGCATTTTATTACAATCCCTACTGTAAGGACAAGGATTTTCAACAGTAAAAACCAATGTAAAAAAACGGTTTAGCAGATTAGCCTTTTCGGCATCCTCTACAACCACCTCAGCCCCATTATTTAATGGTCCTACATTCTCAGTCCTCATCTTTTTACCATTTATATACTCAAAAAACATTTTGGGGTTCGACTTGCTTTGTTCGTCAATCCGTATTTCTTTTTCTATTTTAGCTAGTTTAATTGCTTTCTTGCACTCTTTATTACAGCTTTTGTACTCCCTGTAAGCCTGTTCTGTTCCCTCTGTTTTCAAAATGTTAAAAGGCCTTTTTCTTTTTTTCCATTTCCCTTTTTACCTGAGCATTAAGCCATGCAGGAGAGGACCTATTTTTTTTACACTTGTTCCCTAAAGATACCGATTTAGAAATGTAATAGTTTAATATCCCTTTAAAAGTGGTCCACATCTGCTCTGTATCTTTACCTAGAAACAATTCCCCCCAGTCTATGAGCAGGAGCGATTCCTTTAACAGCATAAAATTAGCTTTCCTAAAGTTAAAAGTTTTTGTTAACCCAGTGCACTTTAGTTTTTTGCAACCTATATTAAATGACACTAAATCATGGTCACTATTCCCTAAGCTTCCCATTACCTTTATCTCCAAAATGAGCTCAGGGTTATTAGATATCACCAGATCCAATAACGTATTCTGTCTAGTAGGAACTTCTACCATCTGTGAAAGAAAATGCTCATATAGGAAATTTAAGAACTTTATACCTTTTGAGGTGCTGGCAGTTCCCTTACTCCAATCTATGTCAGGGTAGTTAAAATCCCCCATAACCAGAACATGCCCCATACCAGCAGCCTTCGCCAACTGCATATGTAGATTCATTTCCACCTCCTCCCCTGCATTTGGCGGCTTATAACATACTCCAACAATTAATTTCCCTACCTCCTTGCTTTCTGTACACAGTTTTGTTTCTTCCATATTGTTTCTGCCGTATCGTTTACTCCCCCATCTATTCCATCTTTTAAATTTGGCTTCAATTCCTGTTTAACATACATACATACTCCTCCTCCTTTCTTATTAAATCTGTCATGTCTAAATAAGGAGTATCCTTCAATATTTACTGTCCAGTCGTGTGAATCATTAAGCCATGATTCTACTATACCAATCACATCATACCTTTCCTTTAAAGCTATTATTTCAAGTTCCCCGGTTTTTCCAGCCAGACTTCTTGCATTTGTAAACATACATTTTAGATTATCAATTGATTTACTTCCATACATGGTCGTACATGCCTCCTTATCCTCTATGCTCCCCCCTCCCCCTTCTCCATCCTCCGTTGTGTTAATAGCCCCCTGATCCCTAACTTCTCTATCTACCCCTGTGTAGTTCAACATACCCTCCTATACTATACTATAAATGGCTGTGTTAAATTAATCCCTGTTGGAAAGGGATTTTGGAGTTTTGGTGGATAACAAACTTAAAGGTAGCAAGCAGTGCCAGGCACAACAGCTAGAGCCAGCATGGTATTGTCTTGTATAAAGAGAGGTATGGATTCAAGTAAGGGTTATATGTTATTCTCCCTCTTTTCAAAGCATTCGTAATGCCTCATTTGAAATATGCAGTGGAATCCTGTGTACAAAAAGCACATCTTTGAAATGGAAAGGGTTCAGAGAAGGGCAACTAAATTAATAAGGGGATTTGGAGAGCTTGATTATAAAGAGAGATTGGATATGTTACAACTATGTACGCTAGAGAAAAGGCGCTTGCGTGGGGATATGATTACTGTGTATAAAAACATTAATGGGCCATATAATAAACTATCTGGGGCATTGTTCACCAAAAGAGCATGCCAGAGGACACGTGGACATCCCTTAAGACTTGAATAAAAGAAGTTTATGCTTCAAGTTCAGGAAAGGGTTTTTCACTGTGAGAACGGTAAAGCTATGGAACTGTCATCCTGTGGACGCTGTTATGGCAGGTTCATTGGTCAGTTTTAAAAAAAAGCTGGATGAGTTTCTGCAAAAAGGATTGTTGCAAGTTACTGGTATTAATACATAAAGTAGAGTTGATCCAGGGAAATTTTCGATTGCCACTTAGGGTCAGGAAGGAATTTTTTTCCCCTTCATAAATTTGGTGGGGGTTTTTTGCCTTCCTCTGGATCAAGAGTTAGGCAGGAAATGAGGATATTGCTAGATGTCTTGGACTGGATGGACATATGTCTTTATTCAACCTCAAATACTGTACTATATTATTATACGAATGTGTCCCTGAATACAGTATGTGTATTCCACAAACCAATCAATATAGTATAAATGCTCCATAGATTACTGAACAAAACCAGAATTTCCTTTAATATTTACTCCATTTTCTTAAGTACATTTGTGTTTTACTTTTCTTCCTACCACACTGTATGGTAGCAGAGATTTACTTGATCATGTCAAAGTATCTCCATCTTCCTCCTTCATACTCAATTTTATGCCATTATGCTCTCTAAGGACCCCATGACCCTTTGATTGCCTGTCTACTTCAAAGTCAAGGAAAGAGTGAATTCAAAGCTGCATTTCAAGGTGACATTGAATGGTGAAAGTTATGTATACCTTGAAAAAAAGCAATGTGAGCTGTACGATTGTCAGTGTGATAGACAAGGCATGCTTTTAATGTATTTTATGCCTGTCTGTGAGTGAAAAGTCTATTTGCAAATAGCAGTACAATATACCCCATGATCCTGTTCAAAACTTAAAACCTGAATATAAGAAGATAAACATTAATTGATTAAATAAGCATAATGCATTTAGTTGTAAAGATCATTAAAGGATAAGTGTGCACACACATGCACAGGACTCACAGGCATTACTGTTTGAGGCTCAAGCAGGAGAAAGCAGAGGAAATCTCAGAGGGGTGGAGCTTAACATTCAGCAAACCAGTAACAAGATGTCAGCAACTTTCAAGGCACAAAGGTAGGCTCTGGAGGTGCATAGGTAAAAAAAAATATGGCAACGGTATTTTTAAAGCTGCAGCTTCCAAATGAGCATAACTTGATTTTACAGTGCACTTATCCTAAAGGGTGACAGCATCACAGCACCCTCGACTATAGCCCTGTCAGCTTCATGGGCTTTCCAAGCCAAAGTATCGCCAGCAGAGTTCTGCAGAGCAGCGACATCATCCAACTTGTATACTTTTCCAGTGCACTTATCCTTTAAAAAGAATCTCTACCACTTTCAATGGGTTGTCCTAATATTAACTTTTACCCACATAATCTTACAGTTACATAGTAACACAGTAGATTTGTTAAGCCAAATCTAATCAGATCAGCCAGAATGTAAAATATTATAGAAATATTATAGAAATAAATTAAATGTAACTGGTATATAAAAAATGATTCAATATTGAGAATAAAAATTATTATATATCTCCTAAGACAGAAGATCGCCGCAAGTTAAAGGCGATGAGTTCCTGAATTTGCTGCAGATAATTACTGATAACTTTCTCTCACAGGGGGTATAGATATAAAGGTAACTGAAGGCTTAGGGAATAGTGACCATAAAATAGTGGCGTTTGGATTTTGTTATCGAAAGGAAAAGTGCGCTGGGTTAACAAAGACTTAATTTCGGGAAGGCAAATTTTCCCAGGTTAAAAGCAGCTTTTCAAAATGTCAACTGGGATAATGTACAATCAGGTAAAGGTACTGAACAGAAGTGGACTGTGTTTAAGGGGATTTTAAGCCAGTTCACATATAAATTTAGACCCTTGGGAAATAAATTTAAAAAAAAAAAATCCACGCCCATGTGGCTGAATTCTGATGTAAAGAGGAAAATGGGAAGGAAGAAAAAGGCATTTAAAACCTTTTAGGCCAAGGGAACGGAAAGGACCTTTAGGGAGTATAAAAACTGTAACAAGGAGTGTAAGAAAGCAATCAAACTAGCTAAAATTAATAATGAAGTTAGGATAGCTGAACAAAGCATCACTAAGCCTAACATAAGTATATTAATATTAAGAAGATAAGGACTGAGAATGTGGCACCATTAATTAATGGGGATAAGGTAGTTACAGAGGATGGCGATAAAGCAAATGTCTTGAATACTTTTTTTTCCTCTATATACACTATAGAAGATCCAAGTACAGATAGCATAGAGTATAGTAGCAATAATGGTATAGTTCAGTTTTATCTAGGCCATTGTTTCTTATTTTTGCAGATTCCCTCATGTCCGGTGCTGTGCCTCTGGATTGAAAAAAGGCTGATGTTATTCCAATATTCAAAAAGGGTAGTCGTTCACAGCCAGGTAATTACAGGCCTGTAAGTTTAACTTCAGTGGTGGGGAAAAGTTTAATGAGGGAACATGTTCTAGAGTATGTTTCAAGGACTGACATTATAAGTAGTAACCAGCATGGATTTAGATCTTGGCAAACTAACTTGCTTGGCTTTTATGAGGAAGTAAGTAGAAATTTAGACTCTGGCATAGCAGTAGATGTAGTTTACTTGGATTTTGCAAAGGCTATTGATACAGTCCCCCATAGGCGACTAATGAATAAGCTAAGGTCTGTTGGTCTGGGGAGTCACATTTGTACATGGATAGAAAATTGGTTAATGAATAGGATGCAGAGAGTAGTTGTAAATGGGGCTTCATCATTATGGACTAAAGTGCTAAGCGGGGTGCCACAGGGTTCTGTGTTGGGGCCGCTTCTATTTAATCTATTTATTAATGATTTGGAAGTGGGTATTGTCAGCAAGGTTTCTGTGTTTGCTGACGATACAAAACTTTGTCGACCATTAAAAACTTCAGAGGATGTGCAATCGTTAACACAGAGATGTGGCCTGTGTTAGTGAATCCCTGTTGAAAGGAATCTTGATTTTGGTGGATAACAAACTTAAAGGTAGCAAGCAGTGCACGGGGCAACAGCCCAAGCCAGCATGGTATTGTCTTGTATAAAGAGAGTTATGGATTCAAGGGAGGAAAATGTAATTCTCCTTCTTTACAAAGCATTGGTAAGGCCTCTTTGGAATATGCAGTCACATTTTGAATCCTGTGTACAAAAAGGACATCTCTGAAATGGAAGGGTTCAGAGAAGGGCAACTAATTAATAAGGGGACTGGGGGAGCTTAATATGAAGAGAGACTGGAAAAGTTACAATTATGTACGCTGGAGAAAAGCGCTTGCTGGGGATATGATTACGTGTATAAATACATTAACGGGCCATACAAAAAATATCTGGGGCATTGTTCACCAATAGAGCTGTCAAGGACACATGACATCCCTTAAGACTTGAAGAAAAAAGGTCCCGGAAAGGGTTTTTCACTGTGAGAATGGTAAAGCTATGGAACGGTCTTCCAGTGGAGTTTTTATTGGTCAGTTTAAAAAAAAAGCTGGATGTGTTTCTGCAAACAAGGAATGTGGCAAGTTACTGGTATAATACATAAAGTAGAGTTGATCCAGGGAAATGTCCTATGCACTTGGAGTCAGGAAAGAATTTTTTCCCCCTTCATAAATTTTGTGGGGGGTTTTTTTGCCTTCCTCTGGATCAACAGTTAGGCAGGGGAATGAGGATATTGCAAGATGGGTTGGACTGGATGGACATATGTCTTTATTCAACCTCAAATACTATAAACTACTATAAATGCTTTGTGGTGATGTCGGTATCTGGAACCATGCCGTGTGTTGTACAAGAAGACACTAATGGGGTGATGTACCATGAGTCCTTATTGGCTTTTTATGTCTTACTGATGTACCCAAGGGCTAATCAGCTTTAAGAGCAAGTTAAAAGTGGTTGTGGTGGTGCACAAAGACAGGGTGCACCAATGCACCAAGACGATACAGGCGTTTTAGGTCAAAATCTATCTATCTATAAAAGACTCAGAACGGGTTAACCCAATTCCCAATGCAGAGAGAGATGCTATAGGCTTGTTGTATTGCCTTACAGGGGCAAGAGAAAGCGATAGCAGCTCTCTATACATCGCCCAATAAGTCAGGTGATTGATATCTACCAAAAGCCAATATGGAGTCAAGCCTCCCAGAAGAATATGCTACATGAGACGGGCTAAGGTTGTCAATGGGGGTGGGAGTCACAGAGTCCATTCCAAAATCCCTAGAGCTATAGCCATAAATGAAACTTAAAGCCTGTCTGGGGGATCAGTGGTAAATGCCAAAACTCCTTAGACATCGAATAAAGTGGTGACGTATATACATCATATGATGCAATGTACGCACATTGCATATATGTTTTTTGCCACTCTTATTTATATTATTTAGATTTAAAAGAGTAGGACTTTTAGCCGGGACAGGGTTACATGTGGTATATATATTTTTTTTATGGAACATTTTTATCTACAGGTTACATTTAATCTATTTCTATTAGTGCATATGTCTAGGATTTTTTTCCTTTTCTTGTGATTTACTGGATTAATGATCCAGTATAACCTGTGTGGGAGTAGGCAAGTAACATATCTTTAAAGATAATATTACCGTATATACTCGAGTATAAACCGAGGTTTTCAGGCTTTAAAAAAGCCTGAAAATCTTACCTCGGTTTATACTCGAGTCAACCTTTCTCCTACCTTGTCCGGCGGCCGCGCAATCCGCATCCTCAGTGCGCATCCGGATGATGTCACTACCCGGCGCCTCTCACTTTGCGGCACCGAGTAGTGACATCATCCATATGCGCACTGAGGATGTGGAGCGAGGAGCGAGTGGCCGCCGGACAAGGTAGGAGAATACCACGGACACCAGAGAAACATTAAGGGGCAAATATTTACAAATAAGAGTAAAACCTTCTTTATTTGTGCATACCGTATGCACAAATAAAGGAGGATTTATCCCTATTTGCAAGTATTTGCCACTTAAGATGTTTGAAAACTACAACTCCCAGCAATAAAGCATGCTGGGAGTTGTAGTTTCCAAAAATCTTAAGTGGAAAATTCTAACCCTCTCGGTTTATACTCGAGTCAATATCTTTTTCCTCCTTTTTTAGCTAAAATTAGGTACCTCAGTTTATACTCGGGACGGTTTATACTTGAGTATATACGGTACTATGTGTAACCATCACTATATATATTACACGTTTTTAGGGTCTTTCTCATGATTAAGAAAAATGCCTTCTGGTTAAATGTTTACAGCAGGCAAACAGATCAGCATAAAGATAAAGAAGAGTAGGGAAACTAACAAATTAATTGGAAGACACCATACACAAGAGAAGACATATACATCTGAATTAAAACCCTCCCTATAGAGCATAGGTAAGCCAAACATGAATAAACAATGCCATTAGGGAAAACATATTGTGACATTTATGGTAATAGGGAAGTACAGTTTGGATAACAAAATGTTCTTAAAGTATGACAATAGAATGTAATACTTTCTACAAATAATAGACTGAAACACTGTTCAAATGGAAAGAGCTGTATTGTAAAAAGTAAATCTTCAGAAAATTAACAACATTAATCCTAATGCTAAGCTACATCATCATTTTGTACTTTCTGGTCCCCGACATCTCCGCAGAAACGGTGTAATGATTTCAACAATGTTTTTTGTACTTAACATGGCACATGGGATGCACAAAAAGATGAATGGTGCCATTTTTTATTAAAATTAAATTGTTGAGGTGTTAAACACACAAAGGATAAGATGGAAATCAGACTTTATTTTGAGGTGCAAATGACTGCATCGGGTTTGTGGCAAAAATTACAGATATTTCATTACTCTGTATGTATCACATTGCAATATTAGTTGTATTTTTTTGTACACTGTAGGATACAGTCACTGAGTTCGTCATTTCATGTTCTCAGAATTAGCAGTAGATTTACCAGGTTTTATTTTTCTACAGCTAATCTGGCCACAACAGATATCATCTTCCTGGTGTCCTGTGTGCCTTTTACTGCTGCCCTGTATCCCTTACCTGGCTGGATATTCGGAGAGTTTATGTGCAAGTTTGTCAACTATATCCAACAGGTTAGTAAGCAATGTATTTGTTTATAAGGTAATCCTGTATAAAGGCAACTGGTGGGGCTTTTTATTGTAGTTTGGTTTTTTTTTCAATTAAAGTTACAATGAAAGAACTTTTTTCCATATGTATGAATACCAGTTTTCTCTTTTATTTTCACATTATCTACCTATGTATAAGAATGAATATGACATTTTGTTCATGAAAAGAGCCTTACCTAAAAAATAAAAGATCTGTTTAAATGCTTAGTCTATTGATTATGTTGGATGTTTCCATTGAAATGTCTCATTAACCTTGCAAGTCCAAGGATAAGAAATACAGTATAATGGAAAAAATACATCATTTTATTTCTTTTAAAGATCTTAAATGTCTATTCTTCTTATGTTGAACATAAATGTATTTTGTCCTTTAAGAGAATTTTTTCCTACTTTGTTGCTATTATGTGTAGCTAAACCACTTTGCACTTAAAAGTCTACTTCACTATATTGATTGTTCATTTTTCTATAATAGCTTGTGATTTATGCTGACTAACATGATTCAGTAAATGGGATTCATTTATGGTAGAAATATAGTTTAAAGGAGAACCAAACATTTTTTTAAAATAATCTAATTGTGAAAGCTTTTCTCCCAGAACACCTATACATTGTAGGATTCTACTCTAGTAAGTTGCATCTAGTACATGTAAATAATAGATTCTGTAACTAAGAAGGGTTCCATGTTGTTACCAGTACAACTCACTGCCCATATAGGCTTCAAAGAGCCATGCCCCCTGACCCTAATATTCCCTGTTTCTAAACACAGAGTATGTTGTATACAGATGTCTCCATACCAATATGGAAGTCTCTGCTAAGACTTTAAGGGACATATTTATAAAATATCATTATCGTAAAAATAACGATCAGTGTTCTACGATATGGACCGTTATTTTACGATATCGAACATAATCCTACGATATCGCTATCGTAGATCTACGGTACTGATATCGTAAATTGACAGTCGTTATAGTAGAATAACGATCGTAAAATAACAATCGTAAAATAACGATCGATATGCTACGATAACGATCGGTATTTTACGATAACGATCGGTATTTTACGATATCTGTACCGTAGATTTACAGTAGTGATATCGTAGGATTACGGTGGATATCGTAAAATAACGGTTCATATCGTAGAACACCGATCGTTATTTTTACGATAACGATAATGTTTTATAAATATGTCCCTAAAAGCTGATTTTTACCAACCACTGTGAATTTCAGCCTTTCTGGGGCAATATAAAATATTCAGGTCATTTTATAGACTTTTTAAAAAAAAAATTTAATTCTGTTCCAAACAAAAGATAAAATTTCTAAATTTACATGGATTCTTTGCAAATGCTGTGGTGGCTCACCTGCTTAAGCATATGTTTAAGAAACACAAGTTCCTTTTTTGTTTCCATTATAATCCTAGCAAAAGATGTTTCTAAATGTATTAGTGTTCCACATAGCATATCTGTTTGGGATAGGGGTAAAAGCTTTACTTTTAGCAAGACAGAATACATGAGGTTGCAGGTTTATTTCTCCAGACTTTTCATTTTAATGAAATGTTAAAATTTTTGTTTCTTACATCAATACTATTTTAGGAATACAATGCAAAGATTTTTCTTCTTTTGAGTGAAAAGCAAAGAAATATATAATTGTTATGGATATGAGCATTTAAATGTTTACACTAAACTGTTCTTTGTCAGGGAGAAGGAGGATATCTGTGCTGTTATATGATTTGGCTTTCAGCTTCTAGGAAGCAAGGCTGCAACTTCTTTGTTTTAATATGTTGAGCACTACAGAGCATGTAAAGTGTACTGAGTACACCTAGCTGGGAATCACCCAGCTAATATGGATTATGGGAGCTGGCCTCTAGTACTCTCAGGCTAATTTCATACATCACCAAGCAACTACATCAAAGGCACAGCTTGTTGTAAGTTTGTGTATGTGCTCGGCCTATTGGGACAATGTTGTCTGGAGACTTTTGTTGCCCTTAAATCCTGGTGTTTTTTTAAAGGAGAAGAATAGGATAACAAATTTTATATTGAACAAAAACCTAGAAAACACTATACGTTAGTTTTTTTATTTTTTTTTTATTTAGTACATTGTTGAAATCTAGGAAATCTAGCCACTTGCATTCAGACTTCTTCTCCTAACTCCATTCCCCACACATACTTAGTATAAGCATGCTCAGTCGAAGTGCAATCATATAGGCTATACATATTAGCTTTGTATGTATCTGCACACTGCTTGTTCAAAAGATAGTCCAGTATGTACAGTGATGTTGGTTATACATATGCCAGCACATACAAGTACAATCTTATATTTATGTACTATGTACAGTCTAGTCCAGTAGGTAAAGTGTGTTTGGGTATGTTCTTATTTTCCAGCTCATGGTATATCTGTGGTATTGGCTTGCTCAATTTAGAATGAATTGCAAAAGAATATTTTGCCCAGAAATACCCTGGAGTACGGCTTAATATCTTAATATGCAAATTACAGTAATGAATAGGGCCCATCATGAATACAAAATGTTGATTGTTGATTTAAGAGGTGTTCTAAAATTACCCAGGGTAAAGTATCAAAAAAGCATTACACATGGCAGACTGTAGATGTCACACAAACAGAATTACACGTGGTAGACTGTAGATGTCACACAAACACACACACACATTTTTATTAATTTTAACATAAATAGCTTCCATAGCATCTCTTTTGAAACCAGTCCTCCTTTAAATGTAGGATGTTAGAATTACAGTCTTAAAATGTGTGCCCTGTCCCTTAATATGCAAGTAGTTAGTTGAGCCCTGACCTGAGGAATTGGCTCTTGTTCTAAGCCATACATTGATGCACTGCATATCTAGTGTTGCTCTTCTTGAGTTTTGCCACTGGGTCTTTTAAATAGATCAGTTGCTCCCTCGAGGTGTTTAAAGTAGACAGAAATTTTAAAATTATTTTAATTTCTCTAGCATCCCAGCTACATATGGGGGGTTCATGCTCTTTTCCTTGAGCTTCTCATCTGCATGGGTGGTAAAGATGCCCTTTTCTTTCCTTCTGATGATGGAATAGTCTTATTGCGCAAGTCGGATGTTTAGGTCCACAACATTGAGGTGTTCTGTGAATGCTCCTGCTCCTTTTAATACATTTTAACCCAGGTGTCATCCACATATATGAATTGGTGTCTAGGTGTCACCCTCTGGATAGTATTAAGAGCTTGCAGGTTTGGTGGGCCTGCATCTAAGTTGGGGGGGTCCCTATATTTACCTATAGCAGCCATTAACATGACAATTGAGTTTCTAGTATTATAGCTTCCTGTCATTTTCAAAAACTGGAATTTTACGCAAAAAAAGTATTGTCAGAAACCCCAGATGTATTTATATATAGAGAACTATTTTCAGATTGTGCATAACATCCTAGTCTGGTTACGAGATTGAGTACTAAAAGATTTTATGCAGCAGCTTAACAGAAAGGTACAGGACATGGAGGGACAGGTTTATGGAAGGCTGGTGCAAATAATGGAATGCTGGAGCAAACAGAATGAGGGTTTAAGCAACCTGATAGAGCATGGAGGAGAATGGATAGGGGGGATGGTATTGTTGATTTCCTATTATAGCAGCCAGTAGTATATTTATGAGTTCTCTTAACATCCAGCTTCTGTTTTACTAGGTAATGATGCAGATTGAATGAAGTACATCTAATATATGCCCTATTGCATCTTTCCTGGCTGTTTATTGCACTTTCCTTTACAATGGAGATAATGAAACTCTGCCCTGAATACAAAGCTTTCAGCTCACCTCTGTTTTATTCGTCATTATCGCTCATTCTCACTCCAGAGAGCAGCTCTCTTGCAGAATGTGAATCTTTTTAATTAGTACCCTGTCACTTGGCAGCTAATTTAGTCTTTTGCTTAGCCTCAATTTCCCTTATTCCAAGTTAATCCAAAACCTTCAAAGAATGTATCTTTACTCCCCAAAATATTCATTTTCTCCCTTTCTCCAATAACAATATTTTTCTAAATTATTTCCTCAGTTCATATTTTATTTCAGCTTATGCCTCCTCCTTCCCACTCTTGTATACATGATTAGATGTTACATGTTAGATTGTTATTTATTTTTTTTCTACTGTAATATATTCATTTATATCTTTAATTTTACTTTCTATCCAATTATATCTACTTAAAGGGCATTTATACTAATTAAAAAGGTTTTTGTAATTTCGTTCTGGAAACTATAATTCTTCATAACTTATCACTGTACCATTTATTTTTTGATTATTTCTTAAAGGGGAACTGTGGTCCAAAAATTGATAGGAATTGCTCTCCTGAAAATGTTTGCAATTTCTTTTCATTGTTTATTTTGCATAGTTTTGAAGATGTTTACATTTTTGTGTGTGATTATGGCAGCAGCATTAAAAGGTCCCCTGCACTTTCTGCTCTAAAACTATGTGACAGTCAATCTGCCCTGTGTCTTCTCCTCTCCTTGCATCCCCCTCCTCTTGCAACCCCCCCTCCTTTTGCAGGCCCACCTTGGCTTTCCCTTACAGCCCCTTGTGGCCCTGCCCACTCATGGACACCTTAACCCCGCCCATCCCAGGTGCCATTACCCCGCCCACTTGCAGATGGATTGCTCTGCCACTTGTGGGTGTTGTGGCCCTGCCCACTCGTGGGTGCAGTGGTCCCGCCCACTTGCGGGTGCTGTGGGCCACTCAGACCCCCTACAGAAATCTGTATGAAAACAGCCTTTTCAGGCTACAAAGCAAGAGTGCTTGCTTGATAGGATAAGGTTGTGCTTGGTACTGGTGCGTTATAATACAGCTCCTTCAATAGTAAAAGAGCTTGTATGGTCTGGTTTGCCTTGTTTCCCACAACCTCACACAGGGTGTCCTGTGACACTTTTTAAAAAAAAATGTATTCCTAATATGAAAGCTTTTCTCCCCAGAACACCTATACATTAAAAGATTCTTCTCTAGTAAGTTACATTTAAGTAACAGAGTTTGTAATTAAGAAGGTTTTGTAACTAAAAAGGCTTCCAGTACAACTATCAGCCCATGTAGTCTTCAAAGAGCCATGCCCCCTGACACCAGTATTCACTGTCACTATGGTGGGTTTCACCCAGCTAAGGTGGATTATGGGAGCTGACCCCTATTACCCACAGGTAAGTTTCATAAATCACCCAGCAGCCATTGCAAAGGGAGTAGTGAGACAGCTTGTATTATATTTTTGAATGTGCTCTGTCTATTGGGACAATGTTGTCTAGATACTTTAGTTCCCCTTTACCACCGGCTGATGAACTGGATCGCTGACCAGTGACCAGCTAGTGTTAAGTCAGCCCTCCAATTCACTAGCCAATGTCAAGTCAGCCCTCCAATTCACCGGTGAGTGTAAGGCAGCCCACCACACCAACCTCCACAAACCATTCCCAAAGTTAATCATGTTTTCTGGAATAAAAGGGTCCTATGCACTAAACCTATTTATATTTGCATACAATAAGTGGCTCATTAGAGGACTAAAAAGGTTAATTCACTCAGCCTTGTGAATTTATTTTTAAATTGTGTAAAGAATAATTGTTACATTAAAAATTTCCTCTTAATTTCCCACCTGGAATATAAAATGACAGTAAAGAGGAACCTTTACCTTCTCTCTGATAAAAGGCCTATAATCCTTCGACTTACATATACTATTTTAATTTTTGCTCCTGCCCCTGCACCAATACTTACAACATACAGCTGAAATGATGGAGAACAGGAAGCCTCCTCATATTTATCAATTCGGCTTTATGTATATAATATTACTGTACATGTATATGACTGTACTGTCAGTTTTATCTAGGCCATTGTTTCGTATTTTTGCAGATTCCCTCATGTCCAGAGGTGTGCCTCTGGATTGGAAAAAGGCTGATGTTATTGCAATATTCTAAAAGGGTAGTTGTTCACAGCCGGGTAATTACAGGCCTGTAAGTTTAACTTCAGTGGTGGGGAACATACTGGAAAGTTTAATAAGGGAACATGTTCTAAAGTATGTTTTAAGGACTGGCATTATAAGTAATAACCAGCATGGATTTAGGAGGAGTAGATCTTAACAAACTAACTTGCTTGGCTTTTATGAGGAAGTAAGTAGAAATTAAGACTCTGGTATAGCAATAGATGTAGTATACTTGGATTTTGCAATGGCTTTTGATAGAGTCCCCCATAGGCGACTAATGTATAAGCTAAGGTCTGTTGGTCTGGGGAGGCACATTTGTACATGGATAGAAAATTGGTTAATTAATAGGATGCAGAGAGTAGTTGTAAATGGGGCTTCATCATTATGGACTAAAGTGCTAAGTGGGGTGCCACAGGGTTCTGTGTTGGGGCCGCTTCTATTTAATCTATTTATTAATGATTTGGAAGTGGGTATTGTCAGCAAGTATATCTGTTGTATTCAATTAGAAACCTTGCTAACAATATGCTTGTGAAGGTTCTCATTCATCCAGGTCATGGTATATCTGTTGTATTCAATTAGATCAACTGGACTTGAAGTTTAGTTCTTGAAGAAGTTTCGCTAGTCATACGACTGGCTTTCTCAATTCCGACTAGCGAAACGTCTTCAAGAACTAAACTTCAAGTCCAGTTGATCTAATTGAATACAACAGATATACCATGACCTGGATGAATGAAAACCTTCACAAGCATATTGTCAGCAAGGTTTCTGTGTTTGCTGATGACACAAAACTTTGTGGACCATTAAAAACTTCAGAGGATGTGCAATTGTTGCAGGGGGATCTAGATAGATTGCCACATTGGGCTGCTAAGTGGCAGATGAGATTCAATGTTGAGAAATGTAAGGTGATGCATTTTTGTGCTGCTTATACTATAAATGGCTCTGTGTTAAGTGAATCCCTGCTGGAAAGGGATCTTGGAGTTTTGGTGGATAACAAACTTAAAGGAAGCAAGCAGTGCCAGGCAGCAACAGCCAGAGCCAACATGGTATTGTCTTGTATAAAGAGAGGTATGGATTCAAGGGAGGAAATTGTTATTCTCCCTCTTTACAAAGCATTGGTAAGGCCTCATTTTGAATAGGCAGTGCCATTTTGGAATCCTGTGTACAAAAAGGACCTTTTTGAATCGAAAGGGTTCAGAGAAGGGCAACTAAATTAATAAGGGGATTGGGGGAGCTTGAATATGAAGAGAGACTGGAAAAGTTACAGTTATGTTGCTGGAGAAAAGGCGCTTGCGTGGGGATATGATTACTGTGTATAAATACATTAACGGGCCATACAATAAACTATCTGTAGCATTGTTCACCAATAGAACATGTCAGAGGACACAAGGACATCCCTTAAGACTTGAAGAAAAAAGGTTGGCTTCAAGCTCGGAAAGGGTTTTTCACTGTGAGAACGGTAAAGCTATGGAACTGTCTTCCAGTGGACGTTGTAATGGCAGGTTCATTGGTCAGTTTCAAAAAAAGCTGGATGAGTTTCTGCAAACAAGGAGTGTTGCAAGTTACTGGTATTGATACATAAGTCGAGTTGATCCAGGGAAATTTCCGATTGCCACTTGGAGTCAGGAAGGAATAAATTTGGTGGGGTTTTTTTGCCTTCTTCTGGATCAACAGTTAGGACAGTAGAGATGTCCGAACTTCGCAAAATCCAGTCCGCTCGAGGATCCGCAAATTTTCGAAAAAAATTCGAAAATTCGAAAATCCGCAAGCGGACCCTTTAAAACCTATTAAAATGAAAGTTTGGCAAAATAAGTTCTTCGAAAATACGGGGATTCTTTGAAAATACGAGGATTTTTCGAAAATACAAGGATTCTTCGAAAATACGGACCCGAAAATGTGGGTTGCTCTATCCAAAAATGTGAAGAATCCGCAAAATTTTGAATTTAAGAGGATTTCTCGTATTTTCCCGTATTTTCAAATACGAGATATCCTCGTAATTTCAAATTTTTTCTAAAACGCGGTTATGCTTCAATTCAGGAAAGTTTTTTCACTGTGAGAACGGTAAAGCTATGGAACTGTCATCCTGTGGACGCTGTTATGGAGGTTCATTGGTCAGTTTTAAAAAAAAGCTGGATGAGTTTCTGCAAAAAGGATTGTTGCAAGTTACCTGGTATTAATACATAAAGTAGAGTTGATCCGGAAATTTTCATTGCCACTTAGGGTCAGGAAGGATTTTTTTCCCCTTCATAATTTGGTGGGGGGTTTTGCCTTCCTCTGGATCAAGAGTTAGGCAGGAAATGAGGATATTGCTAGATGTCTTGGACTGGATGACATATGTCTTTATTCAACCTCAAATACTGTACTATATTATTATACGAATGTTTCCCTGACAGTATGTGTATTCCACAAACCAATCAATATAGTATAAAGCTCCATAGATTACTGAACAAAACCGAATTTCCTTTAATTTTACTCCATTTTCTTAAGTACTTTGTGTTTTACTTTCTTTCCTACCCACACTGTTGGTAGCAGAGATTTACTTGATCATTTCAAGTCTCTCCATCTTCCTCCTTCATACTCAATTATTGCCATTATGCTCCTACTCCCCCAGACCCTTTGTTGCCTGTCTACTTCAAAGTCAAGGAAGAGTGAATTCAGCTGCTTTCAAGGTGACATTGAATGGTGAAGTTATGTATACCTGAAAAAAGCAATGTACTGTTACGATTGTCGGTGTGATAGACAAGGCATGCTTTTAATGTATTTTATGCCTGTCTGTGAGTGAAAAGTCTATTTGCAAATAGCAGTACAATATACCCCATGATCCTTTTCAAAACTAAAACCTGATATAAAATAAACATTAATTGATTAAATAAGCATAATGCATTTAGTTGTAAAGATCATTAAAGGAATAATGTGCACACACATGCACAGGACTCACAGGCATTACTGTTGGAGGCCAAGCAGGAGAAGCAGAGAAAATCTCAAGGGGGAGCTTAACTTCAGCAACCAGTAACCAATGTAGCAACGTTCAAGTTCAAGGCACAAAGTAGCTCTGGAGGTGCATGGTAAAAAAAAAATTGGCAACGTATTTTTAAAAAGCTGCAGCTTCCAAATGAGCATAACTTGATTTTACAGTGCACTTATCATAAGGGTGACAGCATCACAGCACCCTCGACTATAGCCCTGTCAGCTTCATGGGCTTTCCAAGCCAAAGTATCGCCACAGAGTTCTGCAGAGCACGACATCATCCAACTTGTATACTTTTCCAGTGCACTTATCCTTTAAAAAAATCTCTACCACTTTCAATGGGTTTGTCCTAATTAACTTTTACCCCCTAATCTTACAGTTACATAGTAACCCAGTAGATTTGTTAAGCCAATCTATCAGATCAGCCAGAATGTAAAATATTATAGAAATATTATAGAAATAAATTATGTAACTGGTATATAAAAATGATCACTATTGAGAATAAAAATTATTATATATCTCCTAAGACAAAGATCGCCCAAGTTAAAGGCGATGAGTTCCTGAATTTGCTGCAGATAATTACTGATAACTTCTCTCACGGGGTATAGATATAAAAATGAAGGCTTAGGAATAGTACCATAATAGTGCGTTTGATTTTGTTATCGAAGGAAAAGTGCTCTGGGTTAACAAAGACTTAATTTCGGGAAGGCAAATTTTCCCAGGTTAAAACAGCTTTTCAAAATGTCAACTGGGATAATGTGACATCAGGTAAGGTACTGAACAGAAGTGACTGTGTTTAAGGGGTTTTAATCCAGTTCACATATAAATTTAGACCCTTGGGAAATAATTTAAAAAAAAAATCCGCCCCCCATGTGGCTGAATTCTGATGTAAAGAGGAAAATGGGAAGGAAGAAAAAGGCATTTAAAACCTTTAGGCCGAGAACGGAAAAGGCCTTTAGGGATTATAAAAACTGTAACAAGGGGCGTTAAGAAGCAATCAAACTAGCTAAAATTAATAACGAGTTAGGATAGCTGAACAAGCATCCACTCCTAACTTTTAAGTATATTAATATTAAGAAGATAAGGACTGAGAATGTGGCACCATTAATAATGGGGATAAGGTAGTTACAGAGGATGGCGATAAAGCAAATGTCTTGAATTTTTTTTTCCCTCTATAACACTATAGAAGATCCAAGTACGATAGCATAGATATAGTAGCAATAATGTATAGTTCAGTTTTTATCTAGGCCATTGTTTCTTATTTTTGCAGATTCCCTCATGTCCGGTGTGTGCCTCTGGATTGAAAAAAGGCTGATGTTATTCCAATATTCAAAAAGGGTATCGTTCACGCCGCCAGGTAATTACAGCCGTAAGTTTAACTTCAGTGGTGGGGAAATTTAATGAGGGAACATGTTCTAGAGATTGTTTTCAAGGACTGGACTTATAAGTAGTAACCACATGGATTTAGATCTTGGCAAACTAACTTGCTTGGCTTTTATGAGGAAGTAAGTAGAATTTAGACTCTGGCATAGCAGTAGATGTAGTTTACTTGGATTTTGCAAAGCTTTGATACAGTCCCCCATAGGCGACTAATGAATAACTAGGTCTGTGTGTCTGGGGAGTCACATTGTACATGGATAGAAAATTGGTTAATGAATAGGATGCAAGAGTATTTTGTAAATGGGGCTTCATCATTATGGACTAAAGTGCTAAGCGGGTGCCACAGGTTCTGTGTTGGGGCCGCTTCATTTAATCTATTTATTAATGATTTGGAAGTGGGTATTGTCGCAAGGTTTCTTCATAGGATGTGCAATCGTTAACAAAGAGGATTGGCTCTGTGTTAAGTGAATCCCTGTTGGAAAGGAATCTTGGAGATTTGGTGGATAACAAACTTAAAGGTAGCAAGCAGTGCCAGGTGGGCAACAGCCCAAGCCAGCATGGTATTGTCTTGTATAAAGAGAGGTATGGATCAAGGGAGGAAAATGTAATTCTCCTTCTTTACAAAGCATTGGTAAGGCTCATTTGGAATATGCAGTACATTTTAGAATCCGGTGTACAAAAAGGACATCTCTGAAATGAAGGGTTCAGAGAAGGGCACCTAAATTAATAAGGGGACTGGGGGAGCTTGAATATGAAGAGAGACTGGAAAAGTTACAATTATGTACGTCTGGAGAAAAGGCGCTTGCGTGGGGATTATTACTGTGTATAATACATTAACGGGCCATACAATAAAATATCTGGGCATTGTCACCAATAGAGCATGTCAGAGACACATTGACATCCCTTAAGACTTGAAGAAAAAAGGTCCCGGAAAGGGTTTTTCACTGTGAGAATGGTAAGCTATGAACGTCTCTCCGGTGACGTTTTCATTGGTCTTTTAAAAAAAAAAGCTGATGTGTTTTTCGCAACAAGGAATGTTGCAAGTTATGGTATTAATACATAAAGTAGAGTTGATCCAGGGAAATGTCCGATTGCCACTTGAGTCAGGAAAGAATTTTTTCCCCCTTCATAAATTTTGTGGGGGGGGTTTTGCCTTCTTTGGATCAACAGTTAGGCAGGGGAATGAGGATATTGCAAGATGGGTTGGACTGGATGGACATATGTCTTTATTCAACCTCAAATACTATAAACTACTATAAGGCTGTGGTGATGTCGGTATCTGGAACCATGCCGTGTGTTGTACAAGAAGACACTAATGGGTGATGTACCATGAGTCCTTGGCTTTTTATGTCTTACTGATGTATCCAAGGGCAATCAGCTTTAAGAGCAAGTTAAAGTGGTTGTGGGTGTGCACAAGACAGGGTGCACCAATGCACCAGACGATACAGGTTTTTTTAGGTCAAACTATCTATCTATAAAGACTCAGAACGGGTTAACCCAATTCCCTGCAGAGGAGATGCTATAGGCTTGTTGTATTGCCTTACAGGGGCAAGAGAGAGCGATAGCAGCTCCTCATACATCGCCCAATAAGTCAGGTGATTGATATCTACCAAAAGCCAATATGGGTCAAGCCTCCCAGAAGAATATGCTACATGAGACGGGCTAAGGTTTCAATGGGGTGGGAGTCACAGAGTCCTTCCAATCCCTAGAGCTATAGCCATAAATGAAACTTAAAGCCTGTCTGGGGATCAGTGGTAATGCCAAAACTCCTTAGACATCGAATAAATGGGACGTATATACATCATATGATGCAATGTACGCCACTTGCATATATGTTTTTTGCCACTCTTATTTATATTATTTAGATTTAAAGAGTAGGACTTTTAGAGCCGGACAGGGTTACATGTGGTATATATATTTTTTTTATGGAACATTTTTATCTACAGGTTACATTTAATCTATTTCTATAGTGCATATGTCATAGGATTTTTTTTTCTTTTCTTGTGATTACTGGATTAATGATCCAGTATAACCTGTGTGGGAGTAGGCAAGTAACAATCTTTAAAGATAATATTACCGTATATACTCGAGTAAAACCGAGGTTTTCAGGCTTTAAAAAAGCCTGAAAATCTTACCTTGTTTATACTCGATCAAACCTTTCTCCTACCTTGTCCGTGCGCCGGCGCCGCGCAATCCGCATCCTCAGTGCGCATCCGGATGATGTCACTACCCGCGCCTCTCACTTTGGCGCACCGAGTAGTGACATCATCCTATGCGCACTGAGATGTGGAGGAGCGAGTGGCCGCCGACAAGGTAGGAATACCACGGACACCAGAGAAACATTAAGGGGCAAATATTTACAAATAGAGTAAAACCTTCTTTATTTGTGCATACCGTATGCACAAATAAAGGAGGATTTATCCCTATTTGCAAGTATTTGCCACTTAAGATGTTTGAAAACTAACTCCCAAGCATGCTGGGAGTTGTAGTTTCCAAAAATCTTAAGTGGAAAATTCTAACCCTCTCGGTTTTACTCGAGTCAATATCTTTTTCCTCCTTTTTTAGCTAAAATTAGGTACCTCATTTTACTCGGGACGGTTTATACTTGAGTATATACGGTACTATGTGTAACCATCACTATATATATTACACGTTTTTAGGGTCTTTCTCATGATAAAGAAAAATGCCTTCTGGTTAAATGTTTACAGCAGGCAAACAGATCAGCATAAGAATAAAGAAGAGTAGGGAAACTAACAAATTAATTGGAAGACACCATACACAAGAAAACATATACATCTGAATTAAAACCCTCCCTATAGAGCATAGGTAAGCCAAACATGAATAAACAATGCCATTAGGGAAAACATATTGTGACATTTATGGTAATAGAGAAGTACAGTTTGGATAACAAAAATGTTCTTAAAGTATGACAATAGAATGTAATACTTCTCCAAATAATAACTGAAACACTGTTCAAATGGAAAGAGCTGTATTGTAAAAAGTAAATCTTCAGAAAATTAACACATTATCCTAATGCTAAGCTACATCATCATTTTGTACTTTCTGGTCCCCGACATCTCCGCAGAACGGTGTAAATGATTTCAACAATGTTTTTTGTACTTAACATGGCACATGGGATGCACGAAAAGATGAATGGTGCCATTTTTTATTAAAATTAATTGTTGAGGTGTTAACACACAAAGGTAGAGATGGAAATCAGACTTTATTTTGGGTGCAAATGACTGCATCGGTTTGTGGCAAAAATACAGATATACATTGCTCTGTAGTATCACATTGCAATATTAGTTGTATTTTTTGTACACTGTAGGATCAGTCCTGAGTTCGCATTTCATGTTCTCAGAATTAGCAGTAGATTTACCAGTTTTATTTTTCTACAGCTAATCTGGCCACAACAGATATCATCTTCCGGTGTCCTGTGTGCCTTTACTGCTGCCCTGTATCCCTTACCTGGCTGGATATTCGGAGAGTTTAGGTGCAAGTTTGTCAACTATATCCAACAGGTTAGTAAGCAATGTATTTGTTTATAGGTAATCCGTATAAAGGCAACTGGTGGGGCTTTTTATTGTAGTTTGGTTTTTTTTCAATTAAATTACAATGAAAGAACTTTTTTCCATAGTATGAATACCAGTTTTTTCTCTTTTATTTTCACATTATCTACCTTTGTATAAGAATGATAGTACATTTTGTTCATGAAAAGAGCCTTACCTAAAAATAAAAGATCTGTTTAAATGCTTAGTCAATTGATTATGTTGGATGTTTCCATTGAAATGTCTCATTAACCTTGCACGTCCAAGGTAAGAAATACAGTATAATGGAAAAAATACATCATTTTATTTCTTTTAAAGATCTTAATGTCTATTCTTCTTATGTGGAACTAAATGTATTTGTCCTTTAAGAGAATTTTTTCCTACTTTGTTGCTTATATGGTTAGCTAAACCACTTTGCACTTAAAGTCTACTTCACTATATTGATTGTTCATTTTTCTATAATAGCTTGTGATTTATGCTGACTAACATGATTCAGTAAATGGGATTCATTTATGGTAGAAATATAGTTTAAAGGAGAACCAACATTTTTTTAAAATAATCTAATTGTGAAAGCTTTTCTCCCAGAACACTTATACATTGTAGGATTCTACTCTAGTAGTTGCATCTATTACATGTAAATAATAGATTCTGTAACTAAAAGGGTTCCATGTTGTTACCAGTACAACTCACTGCCCATATAGGCTTCAAAGAGCCATGCCCCCTGACCCTAATTTCCCTGTTTTCTAAACACAGAGTATGTTGTATACGATTCTCCATACCAATATGGAAGTCTCTGCTAAGACTTTAAGGGACATATTTATAAAATATCATTATCGTAAAAATAACGATCAGTGTTCTACATATGGACCGTTATTTTACGATATCGAACATAATCCTACGATATCGCTATCGTAGATCTACGTACTGATATCGTAAATTGAACATCGTTATAGTAGAAAAACGATCGTAAATAACAATCGTAAAATAACGATCGATATGCTACGATAACATCGGTATTTATCGATACGATCGGTATTTTACGATATCTGTACCGTAGATTTACAGTAGTATATCGTAGGATTACGGTGGATATCGTAAAATAACGGTTCATATCTGAACACCCATCGTTATTTTTACGATAACGATAATGTTTTTATAATAATGTCCCTAAAAGCTGATTTTTACCAACCACTGTGATTTTCAGCCTTTCTGGGGCAATATAAAATATTCAGGTCATTTTATAGATTTTAAAAAAAAAATTTAATTCTGTTCCAAACAAAGATAAAATTTCTAAATTTACATGGATTCTTTGCAAATGCTGTGGTGGCTCACCTGCTTAGCATATGTTTAAGAACACAAGTTCCTTTTTTGTTTCCATTATAACCTAGCAAAGATGTTTCTAAATGTATTAGTGTTCCACATAGCATATCTGTTTGGGATAGGGGTAAAAGCTTTACTTTTAGCAAGACAGAATACATGAGGTTGCAGGTTTATTTCTCCAGACTTTTCATTTTAATGAAATGTTAAAATTTTTGTTTCTTACATCAATACTATTTTAGGAAACAATGCAAAGATTTTTCTTCTTTTGAGTGAAAAGCAAAGAATATATAATTGTTATGGATATGAGCATTTAATGTTTACACTAAACTGTTCTTTTGTCAGGGAGAAGGAGGATATCTGTGCTGTTATTGATTTGGCTTTCAGCTTCAGGAACAGGCTGCAACTTCTTTGTTTTAATATGTTGAGCACTACAGAGCATGTAAAGTGTTACTGAGTACACCTAGCTGGGAATCACCCAGCTAATATGGATTATGGGAGCTGGCCTCTAGTACTCTCAGGCTAATTTCATACACCCCAAGCAACTACATCAAAGGCACACTTGTTGTAAGTTTGTGTATGTGCTCGCCTATTGGGACAATGTTGTCTGGAGACTTTGGTTGCCCTTAATCCTGGTGTTTTTTTAAAGGAGAAGAATAGGATAACAAATTTTATATGAACAAAAACCTAGAAACACATACGTTAGTTTTATTTTTTTTATTTAGACTTGTGAAATCTAGGATCTAGCCACTTGCATTCAGACTTCTTCTCCTAACTCCATTCCCCACACATACTTAGTATAAGCATGCTCATCGAAGTGCAATCATATAGGTATACATATTGCTTTGTATGTATCTGCACACTGCTTGTTCAAAAGATAGTCCAGTATGTACAGTGATGTTGGTTATACATATGCCAGCACATACAAGTACAATCTTATATTTATGTACTATTACTGACATCTAGTCGTCAGTAGGTAAAGTGTGTTTGGGTATGTTCTTATTTTCCAGCTCATGTTATAATCTGTGGCATTGGCTTGCTCAATTTAGAATGAATTGCAAGAATATTTTGCCCAGAAATACCCTGGAGTACGGCTTAATATCTTAATATGCAAATTACAGCAAGGTGTAAGAGACATCAATTAAACAAAATGTTGATTGTTTGATTTAAGAGGTGTTCTAAAATTACCCAGGGTAAAGTATCAAAAAAGCATTACACATGGCAGACTGTAGATGTCACCAACCAGAATTACACGTGGTAGACTGTAGATGTCACACAAACACACACACACATTTATTAATTTACATAATAGCTTCCATCCATCTCTTTTGAAACCAGTCCTCCTTTAAATGTAGGATGTTAGAATTACAGTCTTAAAATGTGTGCCCTTCCCTTATATGCAAGTAGTTAGTTGAGCCCTGACCTGAGGAATTGGCTCTTGTTCTAAGCCATACATTGATGCACTGCATATCTAGTGTTGCTCTTCTTGAGTTTTGCCACTGGGTCTTTTAAATAGATCATTGCTCCCTCGGGTGGTTTAAAAGTAGACAGAAATTTTAAAATTATTTTAATTTCCTAGCATCCCAGCTACATATGGGGGGTTCATGCTCTTTTCCTTGAGCTTCTCATCTGCATGGGTGGTAAAGATGCCCTTTTCTTTCCTTCTGATGATGGAATAGTCTTATTGCGCAAGTCGGATGTTTAGGTCCACAACATTGAGGTGTTCTGTGAATGCTCCTGCTCCTTTTAATACATTTTAACCCAGGTGTCATCCCATATATGAATTGGTGTCTAGGTGTCACCCTCTGGATAGTATTAAGAGCTTGCAGGTTTGGTGGGCCTGCATCTAAGTTGGGGGGGTCCCTATATTTACCTATAGCAGCCATTAACTGACAATTGAGTTTCTAGTATTATAGCTTCCTGTCATTTTCAAAAACTGGAATTTTACGCAAAAAAAGTATTGTCAGAAACCCCAGATGTTTTATATATAGAGAACTATTTTCAGATTGTGCATAACATCCTAGTCTGGTTACGAGATTGAGTACTAAAAAGATTAATGCGGCAGCTTAACAGAAAGGTACAGGACATGGAGGGACATTTTATATGGAAGGCTGGTGCAAATAATGGAATGCTGGAGCAAACAGAATGAGGGTTTAAGCACCTGATAGAGCATGGAGGAGAATGGATAGGGGGGATGGTATTGTTGATTTCCTATTATAGCAGCCAGTAGTAATTTATGAGTCTCTTAACATCCAGCTTCTTTTTACTAGGTAATGATGCAGATTGAATGAAGTACATCTAATATATGCCCTATTGCACTTTTCCTGCTGTTTATTGCACTTTCCTTTACATGGAGATAATGAAACTCTGCCCTGAATACAAAGCTTTCAGCTCACCTCTGTTTTATTCGTCATTATCGCTCATTCTCACTCCAGAGAGCAGCTCTCTTGCAGAATGTGAATCTTTTTAATTAGTACCCTGTCACTTGGCAGCTAATTTATTCTTTTGCTTAGCCTCAATTTCCCTTATTCCAAGTTAATCCAAAACCTTCAAAGAATGTATCTTTACTCCCCAAAATATTCATTTTCTCCCTTTCTCCAATAACAATATTTTTCTAAATTATTTCCTCAGTTCATATTTTTATTTCAGCTTATGCCTCCTCCTTCCCACTCTTGTATACATGATTAGATGTTACATGTTAGATTGTTATTTATTTTTTCTACTGTAATATATTCATTTATATCTTTAATTTTACTTTCTATCCAATTATATCTACTTAAGGGCATTTATACTAATTAAAAAGGTTTTTGTAATTTCGTTCTGGAACTATAATCTTTCATAACTTATCACTGTACCATTTATTTTTGATTATTTCTTAAGGGAACTGTGGTCCAAAATTGATAGGAATTGCTCTCCTAAAATGTTTGCAATTTCTTTTCATTGTTTATTTTGCATAGTTTTGAAGATGTTTACATTTTTGTGTGTGATTATGGCAGCAGCATTAAAGACCTCCCTGACTTCTGCTTTCTGCTCTAACCTGTGACGTCAATCTGCCCTGTGTCTTCTCCTCTCCTTGCCCCCTCCTCTTGCACCCCCCCCCTCCTTTTGCAGGCCCACCTTGGCTTTCCCTTACAGCCCCTTGTGGCCCTGCCCACTCATGGACACCTTAACCCCGCCCATCCCAGTTGCCATTACCCCCCCGCCCACTTGCAGATGGATTGCTCTGCCACTTGTGGGTGTTGTGGCCCTGCCCACTCGTGGGTGCAGTGGTCCCGCCCACTTGCGGGTGCTGTGCCACTCAGACCCCCTACAGAAATCTGTATGAAAACAGCCTTTTCAGGCTACAAAGCAAGAGTGCTTGCTTGATAGGATAAGGTTGTGCTGGTACTGGTGCGTTATAATACAGCTCCTTCAATAGTAAAAGAGCTTGTATGGTCTGGTTTGCCTTGTTTCCCACAACCTCACACAGGGTGTCCTGTGACACTTTTTAAAAAAAATGTATTCCTAATATGAAAGCTTTTCTCCCCAAACACCTATACATTAAAAGATTCTTCTCTAGTAAGTTACATTTAAGTAACAGAGTTTGTAATTAAGAAGGTTTTGTAACTAAAAAGGCTTCCAGTACAACTATCACCCATGTAGTCTTCAAAGAGCCATGCCCCCTGACACCAGTATTCACTGTCACTATGGTGGGTTTCACCCAGCTAAGGTGGATTATGGGAGCTGACCCCTATTACCCCACAGGTAAGTTTCATAAATCACCCAGCAGCCATTGCAAAGGGAGTAGTGAGACAGCTTGTATTATATTTTTGAATGTGCTCTGTCTATTGGGACAATGTTGTCTAGATACTTTAGTTCCCCTTTACCACCGGCTGATGAACTGGATCGCTGACCAGTGACCACTAGTGTTAAGTCAGCCCTCCAATTCACTAGCCAATGTCAAGTCAGCCCTCCAATTCACCGGTGAGTGTAAGGCAGCCCACCACCCCAACCTCCACAAACCATCCCATTTAATCATGTTTTCTGGAATAAAAGGTCCTATGCACTAAACCTATTTATATTTGCATAACATAAGTGGCTCATTAGAGGACTAAAAGGTTAATTCACTCAGCCTTGTGAATTTATTTTTAAATTGTGTAAAGAATAATTGTTACATTAAAATTTCCTCTTAATTTCCCACCTGGAATAAAATGACAGTAAAGAGGACCCTTACCTTCTCTCTGATAAAGGCCTATAATCCTTCGACTTACATATACTATTTTAATTTTTGCTCCTGCCCCTGCACCAATACTTACAACATACAGCTGAAATGATGAAACAGGAAGCCTCCTCATATTTATCAATTCGGCTTTATGTATATATATTACTGTACATGTATATGACTGTACTGTCAGTTTTATCTAGGCCATTGTTTCGTATTTTTGCAGATTCCCTCATGTCCAGAGGTGTGCCTCTGGATTGGAAAAAGGCTGATGTTATTGCAATATTCTAAAAGGGTAGTTGTTCACAGCCGGGTAATTACAGGCCTGTAAGTTTAACTTCAGTGGTGGGGAACATACTGGAAAGTTTAATAAGGGAACATGTTCTAAAGTATGTTTTAAGGACTGGCATTATAAGTAAAACCAGCATGGATTTAGGAGGAGTAATCTAACAACTACTTGCTTGGCTTTTATGAGGAAGTAAGTAGAATTAAGACTCTGGTATAGCAATAGATGTAGTATACTTGGATTTTGCAATGGCTTTTGATAGAGTCCCCCATAGGCGACTAATGTTAGCTAAGGTCTGTTGGTCTGGGGAGGCACATTTGTACATGGATAGAAAATTGGTTAATTAATAGGATGCAGAGAGTAGTTGTAAATGGGGCTTCATCATTATGGACTAAAGTGCTAAGTGGGTGCCACAGGGTTCGGTGTTGGGGCCGCGTTCATTTAATCTATTTATTATGATTTGGAAGTGGGTATTGTCGCAAGTATATCTGTTGTATTCAATAGAAACCTTGCTAACAATATGCTGTGAAGGTCTTCATTCATCCAGGTCATGGTATATCTGTTGTATTCAATTAGATCAACTGGACTTGAGTTTAGTTCTTGAAGAAGTTTCGCTAGTCAACGACTGGCTTTCTCAATTCCGACTAGCGAAACGTCTTCAAACTAAACTTCAAGTCCAGTTGATCTTGAATACAACAGATATACCATGACCTGGATGAATGAAAACCTTCACAAGCATATTGTCAGCAAGGTTTCTGTGTTTGCTGATGACACAAAACTTTGTGGCCCATTAAAACTTCAGAGGATGTGCAATTGTTGCAGGGGATCTAGATAGATTGCCACATTGGGCTGCTAGTGGGCAGATGAGATTCAATGTTGAGAAATGTAAGGTGATGCATTTTTGCTGCTTATACTATAAATGGCTCTGTGTTAAGTGAATCCCTGCTGGAAAGGGATCTTGGAGTTTTGGTGGATAACAAACTTAAAGGAAGCAAGCAGTGCCAGGCAGCAACAGCCAGAGCCAACATGGTATTGTCTTGTATAAAGAGAGGTATGGATTCAAGGGAGGAAATTGTTATTCTCCCTCTTTACAAGCATTGGTAAGGCCTCATTTTGAATAGGCATTGCCATTTTGGAATCCTGTGTACAAAAAGGACCTTTTTGAATCGAAAGGTTCAGAGAAGGGCAACTAATTAATAAGGGGATTGGGGAAGCTTGAAATGAAGAGAGACTGGAAAAGTTACAGTTATGTATGCTGGAGAAAAGGCGCTTGCGTGGGGATATGATTACTGTGTAATAATACATTAACGGGCCAACAATAAACTATCTATCTGTAGCATTGTTCACAAATAAACATGTCAGAGGACACAAGGACATCCCTTAAGACTTGAAGAAAAAAGGTTTAGGCTTCAAGCTCGGAAAGGTTTTTTCACTGTGAGAACGGTAAAGCATGGAACTGTCTTCCAGTGGACGTTGTAATGGCAGGTTCATTGGTCAGTTTCAAAAAACTGGATAGTTTTCTGCAAACAAGGAGTGTTGCAAGTTACTGGTATTGATACATAAAGTCGAGTTGACAGGGAATTTCCGATGCCACTTGGAGTCAGGAAGGAATAAATTTGGTGGGGTTTTTTGCCTTCTTCTGGATCAACATTAGGCAGTAGAGATGTCCGAACTTCGCAAAATCCAGTCCGCTCGAGGATCCGCAAATTTTCGAAAAAAATTCGAAAATTCGAAAATCCGCAAGCGGACCCTTTAAAACCTATTAAAATGAAAGTTTGGCAAAATAAGTTCTTCGAAAATACGGGGATTCTTTGAAAATACGAGGATTTTTTCGAAAATACAAGGATTCTTCGAAAATACGGACCCGAAAATGTGGGTTGCTCTATCAAAAATGTGAAGAATCCGCAAAATTTTGAATTTAAGAGGATTTCTCGTATTTTCCCGTATTTTCAAATACGAGATATCCTCGTAATTTCAAATTTTTTCTAAAACGCGTTCGGAAAAGTCAGAAGGCGAAATCCGCGATATCCCGTTCGCGAACGAGGTAAATCCGCCTGTGATCCAGGTTCGGATCCTCAACTGGGCCATCACTATTAGGCAGGAAATGAGGATATTGCTAGTTGGTTTGACTGATCGACGTATGTCTTTCACAATATGTACATCCATATTAAAGTGCAACTAGAGACCAAAATATATACATACAAAAACGAATTCTAGTGCCACAAACAATTCTAATTGCATATTGGCTACCTCCATAAGGCTGCAACTAACAACAGTCTGCTAAACCCTGGATAATAAAAGCAATTAGTTCAATAAGTTGGCCAAATTATTTTAAGCCCAGTCACCACAATTATATTTTTGGTCTCTAGTTGCACTTTAATAGGGATGCACAACGGTCCAATTTTCTATATATTGTGTGTTACATTGAAGGTTTGACCAAGCCTTCTGGGTAATTGTACTCCACCCAGAGTTAGGTCATGTGCTCGTTTGAACAAAGTACTTTAAACTAGAGAGTCAGCTTCAAGCATCCAGGCCACACAGGAGAAGCTGCCAGCTCATGCAGCCCAAAAGGCAAGTACCTGTAGGTTAGGACCCAGTTAAATAAAGCAACCTTGACGTGGTGACTGGGCTTAAAATAATTTGGCCAACTTATTGAACTAATTGCTTTTATTTATCCCGGGTTTAGCAGGCTGTTTGTAGCAGCAAACGTATGGAGGTAGCCAATATGCAATTAGAATTGTTTGTGCACTAGAATTGTGGACATATGTCTTTATTCAACCTCAAATACTATACTATGCTGTATTTATTATTTTGGTTTTTTTTGCTACTTTACACTAAAAACGTCACCAAATAATTATATAAGATTCATATTTAGCCCCACAATCTAAGATCTTTTCTTTCATGTTTTTATTTTGTATTTTGAGATTGGCTGAGAGGCAGTCAATCAGAGACACGGCTGCCGCAATGCAGAACACTGGGGGAATGAAGGGTCGTAAGTAGAGTTCTGAAGCTTTTTTAAACAAACGGACTTAGCAGTTAGGGGTGGGATAGGGTGCCCTATGATATATTAAGAGGTTTTAGAGGTAGGGCACCCTGCAGCAAAGAGGGCTACAGGCCACAGGGGGATGGAGGGAGGGGGGAAAGGGCACGCCACTGTCCTCTCAGAGGGCAAGGAGCAGGCGGAAAACTTTCACACTACACAGTGGGGCCAGTATGGGGTTAAATTTTAGTTTTGGGGGTGGGCATGCCCTTTAATCTAAGCATAGAGATAAAGAAAGGATAGAATCAAGGAGTGAGTTGATACTGAAGGATATTATGCCAATCAGAGCCGGCTTTCTCACTAGGTCACATAGGCAGTGGCCTAGGGCGCCACAACGGCTAGAGGCGGCATGAAAATAAGCTATTGCAGAGCCATCCCTCACTCATTTCCATCCTGCTGTTCAATAAAGACCTGCATCAATATGGGCAGCACTTAAATTATAACCCTCTCCCTTCCTGCTCGATTCGTTTCAGCCACCAGTTGCCAATAAGCTTCTGTGGCATCCCTTCCGCGGTTTCCCAGTGGGACGTGCGTAATGACGTCATGTTGTACATGAAACCTATTCTTCGTGTTGCTGACAAAGGAGTGCATTAGTTGCACTCCTTTAGAGTAAGTAAGCGGTTTGTACCTGGCTGTATCCTCGGCTAGGTTCGGCTCAGCTTAGATCTACCCTCCTCAGCTCACCTCATTCTGCTGCTATATAGGCACAGGTACAGATCACCACTGCTACTATGTATACTTAATTTTAATGTGCTTCCTTTAGCACATACTGTAGTAAATGAATCACAAGTCACTTGAAAACTAAAAGAAATAAAGGTTTTTCCTCTCCTTTCATGTTATGTCCCCTCAATTACTCCCAAATTATCCCATGTCAGCATCATTAAAGAGATGCTTTTAACATTTTTATCCTCTCTATCTCACTGCAAACTGAGCAATGTGTTGATAATGACAGCCACTGCTAAATGTTTTAGCTTGTTTAGTTATTTTGATGTTTATTAAAGGGTATGTCCACCCAAAATTAAAAAAAAATGTTGTAGTGTAGCAGAGGCAGGCACACAAGAAAGAGGGGGACGTTACAAGTTAGCTGGCCTAGGGGAGAAAAAAAAAGCATAAATCCTGCCCTGATGTCAATCCCTGGCAACTGCATAGAGCAACAATACATGAAAAAGCAGTGGCGTAACTAAGAATCACTGCGCTCCCTAGCAAAGCTGTGATGGGGCCCCTATCCCTGCTTCATCCACAATGGTTTTCTGGGAGGAGGCTATATCTGTCATAGGAAAAATAAAAAGATGGGACCCCCTTGGCTCCTGGGCCCCCTGCAGTTGCTCCCCCTGCTCCCCTGTAGTTACGCCCCTGTGAATAAGATTAATGAGGAGAAACCATTATTTATACTGTCATCCTGGAAAGCAACAAGCTGACATCGCACAGTACTGGGTATGTGTGTGAAAATGAAAACAGAATCTCACATTTTATTAAATTAATTTATTTTTGTTTTTGCATCTCATCAGTTTTTGATTGAAAAACAGCTGTTAATGGAATTACCTAAACTAAAAAACAATGCTTTGATTTTTCGGACTCATGATTCATGAAATAGTTGCCGTATATCACCTAATTGTACTAAAGAACATTGGTTTAACTGCAGCATATGTTAACTATTCAGGACTGGAACTGACAACCCAACTCTATTTGTTTCTTCATTCATTTCTGCTTCATGTCAGTGTAATCATGCTATTGTTGGATTGCTGTATGTGTTCCTGGAATAAAGATAATAAGCAACCTGAATGATATGAGACTTAAAACATCTTAAGCTACATCTTCCTAACTGCTTCTTTGCAGTAGATTAGATGTAGTTGCTACAGGTTCTGAGGTGGAACTTCGAGTTTGAAGTTTCATCTATTCATGAATAGAGATGTCCGAACTTCGCAAAATCCGGTCCGCTCGGGATCCGCGAATTTTCGAAAAAATTCGAAAATTCGGAAATCCGCGAGCGGACCCATTAAAATGAAAATACCTCAAAATACGATTCGTTTTCAAATTCGAAATACGGGTTTTCACGTATTTTCGAAAATACGAGTAATCCTCGTAATTTCGAAAATTTTCGAAAATATGTATTTATGGAAATAAGAGAAATCCTTGTATTTTCAAAAATTTTCGAAATTACGTGTTTTTCTCATATTTTCGAAAATATTAAAAATCCGTGAATCGGAAGTTCGGAAGGCGGAAAATCCGGAAAAATCCTCAATTTACAAAACTACACACTCCACTTGAAAATGAGGCAAAAAATAAGGAAAGGAAGTATAAAATTCCTTTAAAGGGAAAGTTCATTGGAAAATATCATTATTTTCCAATTTCTGAGTTTATATGATGCAAACCTATTTATTCTACATATTCTCTTCCATTTTGAAAAATCTGTTTAATTTATACCCCTTGCTATTTCCTGCTTTTGACATTAGTGAGCTGCCATGGCTCTGTAATGGTCCTTCTTCTTCCCACAATGCACACTACTTTGGAATGTTCCCAACAGTAATTTCTACTGATTGGCTGTTGAATGAGTCAAACATGCTCAGACCTCTACTGAGCAACTGAATCAAACCAGGCGCTGGGTCAAGGCTCAAGGGCAAGACCATAATGGTTTCTATTAGGGGTTCTGCACAACAGGAAGTCAGTACTTAAAACATAGGGGCATATTTATAAAGAAATGATAATAGCGCAAAAAAATTACCGCCGCACATCGCGGCCGCGAAAATAGCGCTATCGCCGTATTTATAACGGTGAGCGCTATTCCCGCGATACCTATCGCGGCCGCGATACCTATTGTGGCCGCGATACCTATCGTGGCCGCGATGTGCTGCGGTAATTTTAAGTCCCTTCGCGGCGCTGGGGGGGTGGAGGCTCCCTCCAGCGGGGCCCTGAGAAGGGCCTTTGGGGCTTAGGGGTCCCGCAGCTCGAACCGGGACCCCCCTCCCCGGCCCTTGTAAGGGCCCTAGCGGCACTGACAAGTCCTTTGGCGGGGGTCCGCAGCTCAAACCGGGACCCCCGTGCGGCTCTTAAAGAGCCCTTGCGGCGTCTTCTTTCTTCCCAGTCCCGGCGACACCAGCTCCGCCGAGGCCGCCGACCCCCGAGAGGTACCCCTGCGGCCGCCAGGGTACCCCCGGCGGGCGCCGGTACCTCAACGAGGCCGATGTTGCCGGCGTCTTGATCCGACGCGACTTCTTCGGGCTGGCGACACCAACCCCCTCAGGTCGCCGTGCCAGGCAAACTCACTGCGGCCGCCAGTGAGCCTGCTGGCACCCCGGCCTCAGCGGAGCCGATGTTGCCAGCCGCTTCTTTTCTTCTTTCTTCAGCCATCTACTGCGATGGCATCTGAGTTCCGCGGCGAAAGCTCCTCTTTATATAGGTTTGCAAAATCCATAATCCGTTTCTGATTTCAATTTTTTAATACTTGCTTTACATTAACCAATCAGATTTCTGGAAAGTTCTGAAATCTGATTGGTTAATGTAAGCTAGTATTAAAAATTGACCAATCAGAAACGGATTATGGATTTCTGCAAACCTATATAAAGAGGAGCTTTCCGCCGCGGAACTCAGATGCCATCGCAGTAGATGGCTGAAGAAAGAAGCGGCTGGCAACATCGGCTCCGCTGAGGCCGGCGGTGCCGGGCTCACTGTCGGCCGCAGTGAGTCTGCCTGGCATCGGCGACCTGAGTGGGGTTGGTGTCGCCAGCCCAAGACGTCGCCCAAGGGCTCTTTAAAGAGCCGCACACTGGGGTCCCGGTTCGAGCTGCGGGACCCCCGCCAAAGGCACTTGTCAGTGCCGCAAGGGCCCTTACAAGGGCCGGGAGGGGGTCCTGTTTCGAGCTCGGACCCCTAAGCCCCAAAGGCTCTTGTTAGAGCCGCAAGGGCACTTGTAATGCCGCAAAGGCCCTGATAGGGCCGGGGAGGGGGTCCCGGTTCGAGCTGCGGGACCCCTTAAGCCCCAAAGGCCCTTCTCAGGGCCCCGCTAGGGAGCCTCCACCACCGCCCACCCCCACGGCTCCTCCCTTCCCCTCCCCGGGAGCGGCCGGGGCGGGCCTTGGAGGGTTGCCGGGGGGGGTCGCGGCGAGTGGTGTCGCGACCACCTGCTGCGGCCCCTTCCCGGCAGCCCCTCCTAGCCTCCCGTTCCGAGATTGCCGCGAGCGGGGAACGGTTGGAGGCTGCTGGGAAGCGCGGCGGTGGTCACCGCCGCGGGGGGTGGGCGGGTGGGCGTTGTCTCCCGGGCGGGTGCGACCACCCTTGAAGGTGGCGAAGTAAAACAGCCGATATAGCCGAGCGAAACCATTACCGCAGACTTTATAAATAGAAGCTGTCGGTAACGGTAAGTATCGCCGCGAAAGGTTCACGCTTCGTTAACTTTTTGCGGCCGTTTTCGGACTTTTATAAATCACGGTAAACGCGATTTATGCGTTAATTCCGCGAAAACGGCCGCAAAAAGTTAACAAACCTTTATAAATATGCCCCTAAGTTTAGATCCTAGCTGGGACTACTATTGCCCCCACCAACCTATTATTATATATAAGAAGTTGTGTTCTATAGCTAATAGGGTAGCCCCTAGTCAATCGAGACTATAAAGGTACAGAAGCATGACAATTGATTATGCCAACTTGGTTCTTACAAATGTGGGCGCAAGTTATGTAAATGTTGTAGATATATGACCATATCCTCAGAATTCAACAGTACAGTGACTGGCAAAACTTACTCTATCCAAATTATCAATTGCCAAATAGAATTTGTGGTTTATTTGGCAACATGTACTGTATGAAACAATATGTGGGTCTTAACACAAGAAAATTAAAGGGCATGTCCACCCCCAAAACTATAACCCCCCCCCACTACTGTCCACCCCCAACTATAATCCCCCCCACTACTGGCCCCATCATGTAGTGTAGTTTAATACTTACCTCACATCCCAGCTCCATATGGTTCTCCTGTAGTCCCCCCCCAAAGTCCCAAAAACTGCCTACCAGGAGGATAGCAGAGTCCATATAGGACTCTGCCTCCTACCTGGCCTCCGGAGAAGTTTGGCATGCGTACTGCAGCCCTTCTCCCCCACCTCCCCCTCCCTCCCTCTCCCTCCCCCTCTGATTCCTCCCCCCTAGCATAAATCTCCTTTGATATAGTATTCCCCCTGGTCTCCCAGCCCCAACCGCTTCATTTTTATGTTTAGAAAGTGCCCCAAACTTTTACTTACCTCCCCTCTTACCTCCGCTGCACTGAGGACCGGCAGCCGCATCCGTGATTGGCTGCCGCTCAGCCAATCACAGACGCGACTGCCGGTCCCGCCCCCTCTGCCTGCATTTTCTCGCAAGCAAGGGCCGGCAGTGCGGCGAGGAAAGAGGGGGGGTAAGTAAAGTTTGGGGCACTTTCTAAACATAAAAATGAAGCGGTTGGGGCTGGGAGACCAGGGGAATACTAATATCAAAAAATAGTTTTAAGGTGGCATACCCTTTAAAGTGAAAGGGTTTTGGAACATCTTTCAACTATAAGGGTGCAGGATTCACGTTCGTCCCTTAGTAAGCACATAATAGAAAGCAAGGATGGTATACAACATTCTTTCAAGTTCCAAGGTATAGAGTCAATTAGTACACTTAGAAGGGGTGGTAGTCGTAAGGACATTCTGTATTGAAAAGAGGCCCAGTGGATTTTTGATTTAGGGACAAGAGTTCCATTGGGGCTTAATTACGATTGGAAGGTGTCTTGTTTTCTATAAATTGGTTCTTAGAGATTAGGCAATTTTTCATACAGTTGTAATTTATGGGATTGTCTATGCTTTATGTGTAATATTTGATAATCAATTTTCAGTATTTGATGGTACATAATAGTATATTTAGATCTCTCATTTCTATAGTCTGTTTAATGTACAATGTATACATATTAAAGGGCATCTATAGTGAAAAAAACACATTGCCCCTTTGCAAAGTTAAATTCATGTACTCTGTTATGCCTTAATCCTATCTATGTCAGTGACTCTGTTTAACCGTGGTGCCAGATCTGTGTGCAGCACTCCCCCCTTCCCTCTCCCCTCTGTTACCTCCTCCATGTCTCAGCTTCGGCTAACCGACAAGCCAATCATGTGCAGTAGGAGTTAAAAGTTCAACATCCTGAAAAACACACCCACGCACAGTGGCCAATAGAAAGCAAGCTGTCCTGGAGACATGAAGAAGATGGAGAACAGTACAGTTTACAATCTCTCTCTTTGTGACCCATCATCAATCAGTGAAGTCTACCAAGAAGGGGGGTCAAGTGCAGCCTTATATCTACCATGAAATCTATGTCTCTCCCCCTGCTAATGCTGTTATCTCTATGTTTATTACAGAGCAGGGAGGGGGGATCACGTCACAGGGATTTGATTGACAGTCCAAGTAGGAGTAGAGGAATGCAATCACGTATTCTTCTAACTGGTGTATCTCAGTACAGAGAGGGAATCTGAAAAAAGTGAAGACACTCTGGGGGTTGTGGGGAATTATAGAACACATGGAAAGAAAGAAAAAAAAGTTCATTTTCCCACTATAGATGCCCTTTAAGCCCTAAAGATGTATCAATAGATTTAGAACTATTTGTCAGATAGAATCAACAAATGGTTATATTCATTGCATATAGTGTCCATTTCAATATAATCATTTATTTCATTTTATATTATATACAAAGATGTTATTTACATTGATTTTAAAGTGTTGTACATATATGTTTAGGGTTGAATCACCTGTGATAGTTTATAAGGTATAATGTACAGTGCTGTTGGCCCGGTTAGGGTTAACAGTGTTTATTTCAATTAGGCATGTTAATTCTAAACTAATTATGCTAATTGTTTTTAGACTATTTATGACACAGAAGTAGAGTTGCCAATTTCCTCTGATTAAGTGCCCGTAATGGACATGAAACGCGTCAGGCAACTAGGGATCTGATTTTTGAACTTTGTAAATGTAAACCTGACATCTATGTTAGAGATGCTTTTAATATTTATAAATAAATGCTAAGTTTATTTACTATTGATCATCCGACTCCTGATTAACGTCCCCAGAGGCAGCATACTCCAAGCAAGTTTTCTTTCTTTTATTGATATTAATTATTTCTGTACTATACTCTACTCTGTCAGTCAGAGTGAATTTACTTTTTTATACCCTTCATATTATTACAGTCACTGATATAAGGGTTAGTATACTATACTAAAAACTGTTAAGCACATTTGCCTTTTCAGGCATCCTCTATAAACATCTTAGCCCCATTATTTAATGGTCCTACAGTCTCTGATCTCATCGTTTTACAATTGATATACTTAAAAAAAAAATTGACAGGTAGAAGGAGCTCCTGATCATTGCTACAGTCTCTCTACCCTGCCTACATTGATGACAGTAATTGATATATTAACCCTTCAAGGGATGAATTGAAAAAAACTGCTCCTATACAAATATTTTTTTTTACAATGCACAAATGAAATGTAGTTTTCAGCCTTTAAATCTGCTTAAATGTTACCTGTTATTCATGGATTTTAACTTTTTGTTAAATCTTATGGAACTTTAAAGGGCTTACCTTTTGTCTTGCTGCTCCCCCCTTTTTTATTCTAAGCGATGTAAAAGCTCACACAGGGAGATTCACTTAGAGGCGCACTTGTAAGTAATTAATGCCAGCTATAAGTTGGAGTTAATAACTTATGTGCGCACGACATTTAAAAATAAGCTTGTGGCAGCTGCGTGAGTGTATCTTCCAATACTTGCACAGCTGCTGCAAACTAGGGGTTAAAGTCACGGTAGCCAATTGTAAATCGCACCTACATGAATGACCATGATAGTGCTTTAGCGCATGCTTATTGAGCTTTCTTAGCATTTAGAAGAGGCTTCTTTGTCATTATTCTAGAGTCATTGGCCATGATGTCATCCATCATGGCCATGACTGTAGAGTATACCCAGAAGAGCCAACTGTAGAAAGGTGTCAGATATCATAAAGAATATCTGCATTAAAAAAAAGTTTTCATCTGAATTGAGAAAGCCAGTCGGATGACTAGCAAAACGTCTTCAAGAAGTAAACTTCAAGTGCAGTTCATCTAACTGAATACAACATATACATCTGTGTGAATATCTCTGGTTTTAATGTTTTAGACAGTGCTCTACCTGTAAGATTTAGTTTTCTATATTTATTGGATAAAAATATATAAATCTATATACCGTTCTTTTGGGGTCAGAAAGCAAAAAAACCACATGATAAGTATATTAAAAACAAATGCATATTGTTTACTTAATCAAGTTACAGTTACAATAAAACAAAGATTATTTAGACATAAAAATATACACTATATTACAATATATACATTATAAAAGATGATTTGTAGCCTACATTAGTTACCACAGAAAGTATACCGGTACTTCAATGTTAGCCTTGCTCTTGTCCTGTATCCATCAGATCCCACTTGACATACTCCTGGCATGGCTTCCACCCTGTCCTCAGTCTCCCAGTAGTTCAAAAGCACCATCCTTTAGTCCAAAGGGCTTTCTTCCTCCTTGTCCTAAAGAGCCTCCTCTCCTAGACCTAGGAGAGCTTCCTTCTCCTAGTCCCAAAATAGATCCTCATTTTCTAGTCCAAAAGAGATTCCCCTTTTACAGGATTCTACTCCAGCTTATATACCATTTTCTGACATCCTCCTGGCATCCCTGATCTCTCAACATACCCTCCAATAATGGGCAGGTGCTTTCCCTTCATGTTCCCATAGACAAGATGTCGATAGACAACACAGTATCTAAATCAAAACTGGCTACCACCTTTAACATATCCTATAGATCTGCCCAGTCCAGGAACCAGCCTTTAATTCACACCCTGTGAGTAATTATCATGGGAATGCCTTATCCTGCCTTCCATGGATGTATTGTTTAATATCATGACTGACCAGGTGCCCTGTGTGAGAATGTCTAGTTCTATTGTCTTATACAACATACATTGTAAATGGAATCTTGGCTTATATACATGATATAAACATTATACCAGCATTTCTCAACCAGGGGTCCGGGGACCCCTAGGGGTACCTGAGAGGTTGCATGGGGGTCCTCAAGAGATTGACAGAAACTGTGATAAGGACAGAACAGTGTCCGAGAATTATCTGTTCCCTTCCTAATTAGTTATCAATTGATAGAGGCCTAGGCCGAGAAGAAACTAGCAAGAACCACACTGACACGAGCTGTTCAGTATGCAAAAAAATGCTTCTTCTGATTTATTGTTAGTTACAACGGGTTATAAGGTGGGGGTGATGTTGATTGGCACAATTAGTCTGGCAAGGGTCATTGTAGCTTCTTCTCCAGGAGTCGTCTGTGAAGCGTCATACATCACAAATATTTGTCCTTGTAGAGAGAATCCTCTATTACATTTCATCTAGCAGAGCTAAGCGTATGATATCTATGTTTATCAGTTCAGTAGGAAAACAAGAGCTGAGCATATCATATAATATTGAATCATCAAGGTTAGAAGAATAAAACAACTAAAATATAGTAATTAGACAGTAAAATAACATTTTTTATGTAATTGACACTAAAACTTAAAGCTGTAGATATATGTGGCATATGTCTCCTTCACAACTGTATGTATCCACTATTGTGATGAAAACAGATATATTTCTATATATTTATCGGTGTTCTATATTTTTATTAATTATCAGGGAGATTCAATAAAAGTTCTTACCGTTAAAAATGGTGCTAATTTTGCCCCAACCAATCAGATCTTATTTAACATTTGAAACATCTGATTGGTTGGGGCAAAATTAGCACCATATTTAACCATAAGAACTTTTATTGAATCTCCCTGTATGTGTTTGGTGTATTGATATCTAAAAGATAAATAAAAATAAGTAATAATGTTTTTATGTCAGGGCTCCCTGAGATATTACCATTTTTTCAAGGGTTCCATAAGGATAAAATGGTAGAAACACCATTTTATGGTGTATAGTATAGACCCATCCCCTGCAGTGTATTTGAGTGCATTTTTTTTAAAGAGATATATTTCTAGATCTATCATTTATATTTGTATAAATTATTGATGATGACAAAGAAAAATAATAATACATACAATCTTTATTTTATGAAGGGGTTCCCCCGAGACACAAAATTTGTTTCAAGGGGTCCCCGCAGATAAAAAGGTTGAGAAACCCTGCATTATACATTAATACATGTAAAGAAACATGATTTCTTACATACCTATGTACAAAGTGAATGTGTTTTTAAATATATTGATAGCATTAAGAAATTTGTTGTATTAAAGTGTAAGATTTAACATTTAGTTATCCTTTAATGTATACCTGTTGTGCCCTCTTAGGTGTCAGTACAAGCCACCTGTGTCACCCTTACTGCAATGAGTGTAGATCGTTGGTACGTGACTGTATTTCCTTTGCAGTCTCTGCGCCAGAGAACACCCCGTGTGGCTGCTGCAGTTAGTGTGGGCATCTGGATAGGTAATTAACTAAATATATTACTTATTTTAATACTGCCTCACTGCTTTAGTCTGTATTTTTTTAATTATTTCTAAACTTGTTATAAAAAGGCAATCTTTATTGTAGAGTCCTGCATCGTGTTGGGTCTTGGGTTACCAGATTTGCGTTTCAGGTTTGGGTAACCCCCCTCCTCCATCCATGATCTCTGCAGCGACCAGATGTTTTTGAACAGCTGGTCTCACATATGAATGAAATCCAAACTTCCGTAACTGAACCAGAAGTTCGGGTCCAGTATTTTAAACAGCTGATCGCTCATATGTTTAATTCGTATGCATGATCAGCTGTTAAAAACAGCTGGTCACTGCAGAGATTGTGCCATTGTAGGCTTGTGGCAGGTCCTACTACCATCTGCCCGCCCCGTGACAGGGGAGGTAGTTACACCACTGTCACTGGGTTAAAAATCAGTTAATGCTAGAGTGACTGGAAAGGCATGGATTAAAAGTTACTATCTTCCATAGTAAAAAACTTCTATCTGCACCTTCACCAATGCATGAGACCAGATCACATATCTGCTATTTT